>JABUQX010035042.1:2500-10000 GCA_015478945.1 Trachelipus rathkii
AGGAAAGCATAGTTAGCATAGGACAATTTGCTAATGAGACTATTTATGTGTTCTTTGAAAAAAGCTTGTCATCAAGGATAACACCTAGTAACTTGGCAGACGATAGCCGATTTATAGTTATATTTTTTGCTCTACAATTTAGTTGAACAGTTGAGTTGTTATAAAGAGTGGCTAATATTGGTGAAATTTCTTTTTTACAGTGTTTCTATATCCAGTTCGGGACACTCTGAAAGTCGGAGCTTTTATTCATGAGCCCATTTATAACACACTCAGCGTCAGATGTTGATATTCTTTCAAATGCGAAGTTCTGCCCTTCGTGTGGTCTTAAATAGTCGGCAAAAATCCTCGCTGTTTCTGGAATTTCGGCTGCTAAGACTGCCCCTACGGTAGTAAAGTAGGGGTTCAATTCATTGACTATTCGTTGCTTGTTTGTAACTATTTCATAACCTATTTTTAATTCTTCAATTTTTTTTCTTTGTATTGTGACGGTTTAAAATGTCGTTAATAATGCCCCATTGTGATCGTGGATTGGATTGAGTCTGGTTGAATTTATCAGCAAAGAAACTAGCTTTGGATTTCCTTATTAATTTTTTTTAGTGTTGAGGCGTATTCTGTGTAAACATGCATCGGTATGGTACCCATTTTAGCACTTTTATGTAGAGTGTGCTTTTGTTTAATTGAAGTTAATAGTGCTTTTGTCAACCACTTATTCATTGTTCTCTTTTCTGAGATTGTTTTGTGTTTTATGGGGAAGTTTTTATCATACGCGTCATATAGGATGGAGCTAAATTTTTTGTATTTTGGATGGACAAAAGAGAAGTTTGTATTTTTTATTTGGCGTAGAAACGTTTGTTTACGGTCTTCTGATATTAGCCTATATTTTACTTTCTTTTGCACTAGGGGAACAGTCGAAGGATGCAGGGGTAGTGGTCCGAGAGGTCGGTGTTTAGTCTAAAGGATTTTGTTGAGCCACGATTATTTGACCACATATGGTCAATGATAGTGGAGTTATTGAGTTCATTTGGCCGTGTAATTCCTGTAATATAGTTAAGGTAACCGTTAGACGTCATTGTGTCAATTAGCAACTTTTTTCCACAGAAAGTGGTATTATTACTAGACACGTCGATATTAAAGTCACCAGCTATTACAGTGATCCCACTTTTCAGTGTAGAGCTGCATAAATCATCAAGCTTTTGTGTAAAATTCCCTCTACTCCCTTGTGGTGGTCTGTAAACTCCTAATAAGTTTATTGTTTTAGATCCTTCTTTAAATGTTACGCCAAGAGCCTCGATGTCAGAGTTAATGACTGAGAAAATTTCTTTTGCTTTAAAGCACTTTTTAATAAGTACTGAGACACCTCCTCCTCTTCTTTTTTTACGGATAACGTTGAACATATCATAACATGAGAGGGCATATAGGTCTTTGTTATAGTTTTTTAGAAAGGTCTCTGTGAGGACAATGCAAGAAAACTTAGCACTAAGGGATGAAAGTAGTTCAGATAGGTCATCATGGTGTTTGGAAAGCTCTTTATGTTGATACTTATAAATTTCAGGCATTCACGGCCTTTATACAAATCATCTAGCTCATTTGGTAAGAGAAGAGGATTTACTTCATTGTTCAAGTTGTGACGAAAATTGTTTATTTCGTCCATTGAATTTGAGATAGGAGGAGTCAAAAGAGTCAAAGGTGTCAAAACTATCAGGAGGATGAACTATTGACACAAAGGAGGATAAGTATTTGGGTAGAGGACCTAGTTCTTATAGAGCTAGAAAAGAAAGAACTAAATGTCATACGAGCAGCGACTACGTGAACTAGATATCCATTCTAGAGACAAGAAGATTGAGAGGAAAATTAATAGAAGTTTTTAAGATACTAAAAAAATTTGAAAATATCGATTACAAGCAATTCTTTAAGGGATTAACCCTATTTTATAGCGAAGATATCGCAAACGATAAAAAATACAAAGAAACCGTTTCCTTTATTTGGAGTTTGGAAAAATAAATACGATTACAAAATATTATATTTTTTAAAAAACAAATTTCAACATTTATTTCAAAAAATAAGGAAGTAAATAAGTAAATAAAAAGCAAAATAAATAAATATAAATATAAAAATAAAATTAATAAAATTATATGAATAAAGAGAAAATAAATAAATAAATAAATAAATAAATAAATAAATAAATAGATAAATAAATAAATAAATAAATAAATAAATAAATAAATAAATAAATAAATAAATAAATAAATAAATAAATAAATAAATAAATAAAGGAATATGGTTTCTTCAAAAATATTAGTTACTCTTAAATATAACATTTTCTTTATTTTAAAAGAAAATGAAATAATTTAAAGGTAAACAAATTAATACAAAAATATATACTTTCTTGATAATCTAGTTACTGTGTAATATATATATATATATATATATATATATATATATATATATATATATATATATATATATATATATATATATATATATATATATATATATATATATATATATATATATATATATATATATATATATATATATAAAAAAAAATATAAAAATAAAAATATATATATATATATATATATAATAATATGACGTCAGCTTCCAAGCAAGGGGGGAGCTAAAAATTTTAGAGTTATATATATATATATATATATATATATATATATATATATATATATATATATATATATATATATATATATATATATATATATATATATATATATATATATATATATATATATATAAAGAAGACATAAAACTAGAAACATTTGTATGGATAATTAAATGATTAATATTTAAAAAAAATTATTTTATTAAAACAATAGAATATCAAATACAATATACAATGATGGAAAATTCACAATATAGAGCAGTTGCAAAATTGATATTATTAAAAAAGTAATTTCCTTGGGTTTAACGCAAATTTATCAACTACTGTTTGAATAAAATAATCATAATTGTCAAACACAAATTTTCTGTGTACACTCATCATAACCAGTCCGTTTAACCTCTCGTCTTCCATAGTACTTCGCAGCCAAGTCTTGAACCTTCGCAGAGTACTGAAAAAGTGTTCTACTGTACTGGTGGTGCATGGCTGGGCGAGTAGTATCATCAAAGCCTTTTTCGTCGACGGAAAGAAAAGTTCAGTCTTCTTTAAGACTTGGGAGACAACAAGATCTTTTAGTTCTTCACTACTCAGTTTCTTGTCCTTACAAATTATTTCTTCTATGCCTTCTATGGGGTAAAAACTATGAAATGAAGTTGTCTTTTCCTTTAACTCATCGATTGTTTTGAGTAGCATGTGGAAAGGATATCGATATGTCAATGCATAAGCAGGTGATTTTCAGTAGAAAACCGTAATTCCAAAGAAGAGGTTATAGATCTAGATACGGAGTCTTCTCCAGAACTCCGTAGGATTTGTTGCTGGATGGTTGCTGCGGTGCTGCGGTGCTGCGGTGTTGCTGTCTACCAACAATCCGTGGTATATTCAGATCAAGTCCAAGTTGCTCGGCGATTTGATTAGCACTTAATAACACTTAATCGGTGATTTTTTCTTCATCTTTCCGATGGCTCCTAACCATTTCCACAATATGTTGAATGTGCTGCAAGGTTTTGACGATATCCAAGGTCTTGGATTGGAGAGCATTTACAACTGGCTCTAACATCGCAGAGTACTTCGCGATCAATATCATAGCCATGATGAATGACGACTTACATGCCGCTGAATTCAACTGAAAAGCGCCTTTTCTTGTGGCCGTATTTCCTTCAATGGAAAGGATTTCTAATGCTTGCATCATTTGTACAAAGTGCTTCTTAAACACTCTGATGCACTTGTGTTGTTCAGACAATCTGGTCTGGCACAGGCTTGGGATGTTTGGCATTAATTTTCTTCTCAAGACTGACTCGCGAAAAAACGTAATAATGTCCTTTATAGTTCTCACAGTATTGCGGATTTCTGGTATTGTGTTCAAATCATTTACTACTAGATTTTGTTTGTGTGAAGAGCAATGAAAGAACAATGCTTTTTTATACTTTTTCCGCAATATTGCTTGGACGCCTCCTTCTTTGCCAGACATCGTAGAACAGCCATCGAAACCCAAGCCCACGCATTTCTCGGGATCCAGTTCTTCGGTCGTGACAAAATCGTCAATGGCTTTCGCAATGGTTTTTGCGTCAAGCGCTTTCAGCTCTACAAAGCCAATAAATTCCTCTTTGACTTCATCGGACTCTTTGTCGAAATAGCGCAACCCTATGGATAATTGTTCCTTTCCAGAAATATCAGTGGTTTCATCTGCTAGTAAGCTATACGCGCACACTTCCTTTACCTTATTAACGATGCTTTACTTTATAGTAGAACCACATAGAGAAATGATCTCATTCTAAATCTGAACTGATTGGTATGTGACATTTTTCTTCCCCTTTTCAAAATGGTTTTTCAATGACTGATCCGCATCTTTTCGCATGCGGCACAAATCTTGCAACACTCCCTCATCATGATGCTTACCCAGAAGCGGTAAATCGCGCGTACAAGAAAATGTCACACATGAAATTATTGAGGATAATATTTTTTTATTTTCTTCAATGATTTTCTTAGAATGCTGGTTAATTTGGATGTCTACCGGCACGTCCTGTAGGAACAATCTTGCAGCTTCAACAGCAGTTTTATGCCACTCTGTGTTTGTATGTTCCTTACAAACAACATGAACATCTTTATATTTATTGAATGGTCTTATTATTAAAGAGCCTAGGATCCCTCTGACCGAAATAAAATGCAAAACTTGCAAAATGCTCCCTTTAGGCGCCTGGAGTATGTCAGCCAAGGTGAATATGTCTCCAACCATTCATGATTGAATTTCCTCTTTAAGTGGGTAGCATCTTCCAAAATTATAGGTCTTAGGTGGAATCCAACACTCTTTCATTAACTGTTTCTTTTTCTCAGTCGAAATCATAGATGAATGTCCAACGTATCTACCAATGTCATTTTCGTGACTGTCATCTAATGAAACGCTAGCTCCGAAATCTGGACCCATATCTTCGACCTCGTCGAAGTGCTACCTGCGTGGGTTCTTCATCATGAAACATGCAAAGTAGAGGGATTTGTGTAGTCTCTGAAGGACTTAGTTTGGTATCTTCTTTTACCGCCACCATTTCCATTTCTTATATTCTCTCCTTTTCAAAATTTACATCATAAACAATTGCTATGTCTGTTATAAATATATATTTAATATATATATATATATATATATATATATATATATATATATATATATATATATATATATATATATTATATATAAGTTATAGCAATATATATATATATATATATATATATATATATATATATATATATATATAGAGTATATATATATTGTTGTTATTATATATATATATATATATATATATATATACATATATATATATATATATATATATATTCATTTATTTATATATATTTTTTTATATATTATTATATATATATATATATATATATATATATATATATATATATATATATATATATATATATATATATATGGTTATATATATTTATATATATATATATATATATATATATATATATATATATATATATATATATATATATATATATATATATATATATATATATATATATATATATATATATATATATATATTTCTTTCCTTCTTTCTTTATCTACCTCTTTTCCTAAGATTGGGAGTAAGGTGCGCTACAAGCATCGGAAAAGAAAAGCAGTAGGAAAACATGACAAATGTCGAAAAGAAAGCCCAGCCTTACGCCCCCTCGCCCATTAATTAGTAAGAACCTGTCGCAATCAGAAAATCCCCTAGAGCTTCATATGGACCGCGACGGATCCACACTATGGTAAGTCGTCAAGTGTAGGGTTCACAACCATACCCCCATACAACACCCCGCCATTCTCTCCTATCATGCACCTTTCTTCTCGCCTCTGCCAAACTCACATTTCTCTCATGCAAACATTCCTTTACTTACTCAATACACTTTTTCTTCGGTCTCCCAACCGGTCGGTTCCCAACACACTCACCACTATACATCTGCTTAACCAACCGATTATCATTCATCCTTTCCACATGACCAAACCATCTCAACATACTTTCATTTATTCTCTCGTTTACCCCTTTCTTCACACCACACAACTCTCTAATATGTTCATTCCTCATTTTATCAACTCTTCTCACACCTAGCACGCCCCTAAGATTGTCCATCTGAACACATTGAACTTTAGATCTATACTTCTTATTCCAGACCATAGTCTCGCTACTATACAATAACACAGGTAACAACATACCCTCATGCAAGACCCTAGCGCACTCCAGACAGTCCTTTTACATTCACCAACGATTTAATTGCACCAGCCACCTTCCTACCATTCACAACTTTCCTACTACACTCTGCATCATTCGTTCCCTTCTCATCCAACACATACCCTAAATATTTAAACTCAGACACTTGTTCCAGCTGCTCACCATCTAACATAACTTCACACTGAGGGCTATCCTCACTCACAACCATAACCTTACTCTTATCTACGTTTACTTTCAGGCCCCTTCTTTTACATACCCTGCCAAATCTCTCTACCAATCTTCTCAAACTCTCTTCAGATTCACCACACAGAACCAAATCATCCGCATATAATAGATAGGGCACCCTCCACTCATCTCCATTCTCCATCATTCTAACACCATTCCCTGCCACCCCACTCCTAATTCTTCTCTCATAACCCTATCCATATACAAATTGAATAATCAAGGAGACATAACACAACCCTGTCTCACTCCGCTATTAATACTAAACCAATCACCTTTGACACCATTTATTCTTACACACGCCTCACTATCCTCATACATACTTTGATTCCATTCAGAAGCCTACCACCAACACCATATATCACTAACACCTGCCATAGAGCTTCCCTATTAACCCTATCATACGCCTGTTGCAAATCCATAAAACATAAAAACAATTTATTCTTTTTCTCACTCATTTTCTCAATCATTTGTTTCATTGTAAAGATTTGATCCACACATCCTCTACCACTCCTAAACGCACCTTGTTCTTCACCAATCAGTCCTTCAGTCACTCGACGCACTCTTTCGACCAAAATACCAGCATATATCTTCCTACAACACTCAATAAACTAATTCCCCTATAATTTCAACAGTTACTCTTATATATGGGTACTATTACTGCTCTCCTCCAATCCCTTGGAACTATACCCTCCATAAACGCTTTATTACACAACTTCCAAATCCAATCAATCACCATCTCGCCTCCGTTCTTGATCATTTCACCAGTAATTTCATCTATAACTGCAGATTTACCATTTTTCAACTTTCTCACTCTACCCATAACCTCCTCCTTGCTAATAACCTCATCCCCAAAATAATTATTCCTTCTTGCACCATCAAACCCACACACATTCACTATCACCTCTTCATTACTGCCAATATTATAGATTTTCAAAGTGTTTTTCC
>JABUQX010035042.1:20000-34203 GCA_015478945.1 Trachelipus rathkii
TGCCCACTACTATAAATTTCTCCCATCGAAACGGTAATTATTACACGAAAAATCCAAGAAGAACGACCAAAGTGACATATTTGTCTCTTCGCAGAATGCATCTGACGTTCCTGTGGAATACTTGAAAAGATTGAACAGGATGTAGAGTTAAGAAGGGGACCGCAGGAACCCAAAAGAGGAAAGAGTTTAACAGTATGGGGGAAAGGATTGGAAGTTTAGGAAAGATCATGTATGTGAGGCTCATTTCCAAGACGGTCAGAAATACGAGCAGAGAGTTGAGTCAGCTACTCTGTTGTTCTCAGTAGAAAAATGTTAGTCAAATTCGTATGCTGTATCTTGAGAACAAGAGGAGAGTCTTTAGTGGTAATAAATATTGAAATCACTCAAAATGATGGTTTATGAGAAAGCTGAAGAAGAGAGGGTGTGTTTTATTTTGGTGCTTAGATATTCGAAGAATTTAGAACATTCAGTGGTAGTAGTAGTAGTAGTAGTAGTAGTAGTAGTAGTAGTAGTAGTAGTAGTAGTAGTAGTAGTAGTAGTAGTAATAGTTGTTGTTGTTGTTGCTGCATGCTGATAGACAGAAAGAAGAGGTGAGGTTGTATGTTGAAAAGACAGTCTAAGGATAAGCTATAGAGTTGAAAATTCAGAAAAATCCAAATTAGAAACACATGAACAGAGGACATCGTTGTGTTCAAATGCGCAACCGATTTTGGCTGTAAACTGTGGATAAAGAGAGTAAGAGAGAAGAAAGTAGAGTTTGCTGTCGAAGAGGACAAACAACCGAGTTTCGGTTAAGAACAAGAGGTGATGTCTATAAAAAGAGAGGTGATGTTCAGCAAGGTGGAAAAATGAATAAAGAACTAACCTAATCATATCTAGCCTAACTTAAAGAAACCTAATCCAGCCAATCCCAACTTGGGGCCAATCCCAACTTAATTTAACCTAACTAACTAAACTATATAATAATAGAATTTAATTTAATATTACCTCTCTTAATCAAACTTAACAATGTCCGTTCGAATGTTTATTAGATGCAAAAGTTCAACGAGAAAATCCCTCATCCCTTTTGGTATTCCTTATCATATTTTCATAGCGTTTAAACGCCAAAATCGTTTAACTGGTAAGATGCTAACTGATATTATGACAATGAGAGTTAAAAGTCTATATGTAGACTTAAAGGTAACGTGATCCACAAGACCATAAGGACTCGCTAAAACTTTTTTTTTTTGAAAAGTACGAAAATTTTCGAGTTCCATTCTAGGACAAACGACGAGTGCCACAGAAAATCCTTCGAAATAAAACTTTTCCGGCCACTAAAATTGCACAAACATAATTTTTGTTTGGCTCAACTTGGATAAATTTTAAGAAAGTTAAGTCTAAAAAAACATTTTTTTTATAACCAAACCATCCCACAGTGCAATTTCAAATCGAACCCTTTCCTCACAGGTCATGTAATCTACAAACCAAATCCTTCAATGTTCTTCAAAATAATTTAGACTTTTTGTTTCAAGAGAAGGCTATTCCCATCTGCAGTTATTAATTACATTTCGTTGTTTCTGATACTGATGTAATTGCTGTTGAAACAAATTTTAATAATTAGTTCGTTAGTGATATATATATATATATATAGGAATAGTTATATGCATATGTATTTATTATATTATATATAGTTTTATATTTTTTTTTATATATAGTAAATAATTAATTATAGTATAATATATTATATTATATTATATAGTTATATTAGTTATAGTATTTTATAATATATATATATATATATATATATTATATGATTTTAATATATAATCGTAAGATATATATATATCTATATATTATATATATATATATATATATATATATATATAGTATATGTTATGTATTTATATATATTATATTATATATTATATATGTATATATATATACTATATATATATATATATATGGTATATATATATCACCACCCCTCTATATATATATACTCTATATATTATATATAATATTATACTATATAAGTCATTAGTATATATATATTATATTAGTATATATATTATATAGTATATTATATATAGTTTATATATATTTGGCGGAGAGTAAGTACGCTGATTCGCACAAGGTGGTATCCCGACGGTGAGGTCCTCTCTCGCTCTTTCTTGAGATATGAAGTTCCGAAGATTGAAGATGAACGCACAGGCTCAATTTATGGTAAAAATTACGTAGATGTTGTGTTTGTGATGTTTCAAGATAGTGGCGTTTTGATATGTCAGTCAGCACAAGGCAACCACCTGACACCATCAGGGGTATATACGGAGGCAGGTTTAGGTTTTTTCCTCGTAACGATGGAATGTTAGTCTTTAGATTCTCGTAGGCCTGCTGAACTTGAGATGTACTATTCGAGAGGATTGTGAACGTTGATATAAAAATGTTGATACAATCTAATATTTTACCCAGAGAAAAATGTAGAATTATTCAGCTCGTTTCCCGGAACTTTCTCGAAGGTTAACCCGATAGAGGTCTCGAAGATTAAGATTAATAATATCAATAAAGAATCAATATGAAGGATAGTGACATTCCATAAAAAGTTTTATCTTTACTAAAATCGCTCAGAATATATGGTGGGAGGTCTGACAAAAGTTAATAGTACACAGTCCTACCCCAACAATATATAAATAAAAGATTATGACTAAATAGGATCAGTTAATACACCTTGGAGAGCAAGTTAAAGTTCAATGTGTAAAATATGTACAAGAGCACAACAGCTCTAGGACCAGATACGAGAGTGGAAACCGAACGCTTCAAATTCGCCTCAATGCATAAAAATCAGGGAATAAGAAATCCAGACTCAACAATTGTGAATAAATGATGACTTAACTGAATTTTGACTGGGGGAATGGTACCAAGTGGTGAGTATGATTCAGGAGAATACAACTATGCTGAAGTACTATTAAGGAGGAAAGAATCAGGCCGAACCCCAACGTTAGAATTGGCAGGCGAGAAGGATCCAGACCGAACCAAACATCGAAAACAACCTCCCAAGAAGAAAGATTCAGGATGAATTTCCAATTCAAAAATAGCACCGGAAAAGATTCACTATGGAATCTCACTCACGAGTATCAGCTTAAGGACGGTTTCAGGATTGAATCCCGGAACAGAAATGGATCAGGAATGAACCCAAAACAGAAAATCAGCACACAATCAGAAGATGATGGATCAGGATGAAATCCCAAAAATAGGAACGTAGTCCAGAGATTAAAAATGGTCTTTGAAAGGTCAGGATGAATCCAAGATAGGGAGTAAAGTCCACCAATTAGAAGTCTGAAGGATGTCAGGATGAATCCAAGATTTGAATAGAAGAAAGGATCTCACGGAGGAATCCCAGAGATTTGAACCCTGTCAAATTGATATAACAATGTATTGGTTATTATTACATATGTTATATTTGCATATTTGACAGTTAAATGAAGTCACATATATTTATTCCATTAAGAACATACCCTGATATATCCAAGAGGGGTTTCTTAAATGAGGACTAATGATGTCAACGGCCTTCCAGCAAGCAACAAGATAGTAAACTGTAACAAATATCAAGTTTACTATCTTAATATCAATACAATATCCTTATTAAAACTATAATCATAAGCTTAAATAAGGTGGTAAATTATATCACTAACCTTGAACCCAGCTAAATAGGCTTTACAATCTCGTCAAGGTGTGATATTTGAGCACTATTCCGGATATAATCTGTGGCTTCTGGTCTATGCTTTTATTTATGTTTTTTTACTTTTAAAATATACATTTATCATAAGCAAAGAGATATCTAAAACGAAAAGAAATACTGTGTATAGTGTCTTAATGGTAAAGGTTTCTATATTTAATTGGAATTGAATTAAGATGAAATAAGATTGTATTATCACCAGGCTGGAATCAAAATGGTTACAAAATCCAAGCACTGGTATTTAAAAACTTTTCGAGAGTTTAAATCTATCCCAGAATAAGATAGGAATTGCCAATTGACACCTATGGGATGCACGATTCAATATCTCCCTTATATTCCTCCCTCCATCTAACTTCTAGGTTAAGACTCCCCACCTCATAATTTCCATCGTGTTCGACAGAAAGGACGGGAGTGAAAGAGGCAAAGAGCATAGAACAGCGCGCAGGGAAGGATACTCAGGACTCTCTACTAAGCTATGAATATTTACAAGATATATTTTTTTCCAAGTTTATATACAATTTTAATGTTACTTTTTAGATAAATTTCACATTTATTTTTTAGGGATTCTAAGAATAAACGGTTCTAACAACAAAGAAAAATCAAGTTAAAGGGTTCCTTGTTGATATAATCCAACAACCAAGAAGAATCAAGTAAAAGGTTTCTTGGTTGATAGGATAGATATGAGGGGTGACAATAGGTACTTCCCCTTAACAATGCTGTTATAACAAGCATCGATTATGTCGGCCTCTCTGACGGTATTATTATCTGTCCATTAGTATTTTCTTCTATAAGAGATCTTGCTTTTTAACCATTCAACTGTAGATGGACAGTTTCCTCATTTTTTCGCCAGATAACACAGGATCTTCAATAACGGGTTTGGCCTACTGGTGTCCCAATCCTGACTAATGTGTTCTTGGTTTGTTAGACACATCCATACTCTTGCCCAGAAGGACTGTACTAGGTAACTTGGGCTTGGGCATTCACTTCAGTAGCTCATAACTTTTTTCCAAAGATCGATGTTATAATTGATTGAATACAGGTATGCAGCACAATATGGTGCGGCCTGACACAGAACAGCTTTTATTGTCCATTAGAAGATCTCTCGGCCATTAACAATGGCATGATGAATACTGTAATGGCATGATGAATACTGTAATATCCGTCTTGTACTCTGGGAAAACCGACAGATTTTTCCAGATGTCTTGAGTACAGCCGAATCAAATCTGAAAAACATCATATATCCGGCAGTTATTGAGTCATGGAAAGATTTCAAATTATAAAAAAAACATGAGCATATTATCTAGTCTAAGATTATTAATTCTTTCTACATAATAACTGTCTGGAAGCGAAAAAATGACGTAGAGTAAACTAAGTCATTTTCACCTTCACTATTTCTCAACTGCACTTATTGATTTGGGAAATCAGAAGTACAAATTAATTATTGAGAAACTGACGAGTTATATTAAAAAAAAAAAACAAATTTAATTATATAAAATTTAAAATTTGCATCTTTAAAATAAAGGTATATAATCAGAAAATAAATTGCTTGGAAAGTTCATGGTTGTTCATCGAAAACACACCACCTCAATAATAATGAAAAATTTTTTTTCATTATTATATTTTATATTTCGAAAATAGAAACAATCTAGGAAGTCTTTTTCCTGATTCTTTCTATTTTCTTGTTATACTCATTGAATCACCCATCCGGTCCATTTAATTTGAAGAGAGAGATCTACTCAGCCAAGTTATAGATTGATCAGAGAACATCGGATTATCTCATTCAGGAACCGGACAAATCTGTAAAATAAGTTTTAAGCTCCTCCGGCCCACAACCTGTCATGAAACATGACAGGTTCGTTGGAACCGAGGAACTGGTATATATATATGTACAATAGGTACATAGATATATACAGCTCAATATATATATATATATATATATATATTAGTTTGTGAGGTAGGCGGTTTTCGATGACTCTATACATAATAATTTTATGCATTTTGTTTGATAAATATATACTAGACAGTATATATTTATACCTTATACGTATTTAACCATTTGTGGTTAAATAACTTGAGGAATTCTATTACACAAGACTATTTTGATTTTTAGTTTATAGTTTTAATCTTTAGTCTGCAAGCATACACGAAGAATCCAGACACACAAAGATCAACTATACCAGAATCACGTACACCAGGAGGTTTTTTTTTCGTCACCTTAGTTAAAGTGTTTGACGATCAGGTACACTAGAAAGCATACATTCAAAACAGCTTCGATAGATGAAGATGTTATAGAACAATAGTTCAGAAGGAAGTTTACTTAAGAGGTTAAGAAAGATAGGAGTAAGAGTTTTTTTTTTTCAGGTAACTCATCAGAACTATGTACTAATAAGTTTGATTGGCCAAGTAATTTAAATTTACGTTCCAGTCAGTAAGGGAACGACAGAAGTTTCATTTTCTAAACAAATGAAGCAAAGCCAACTTTTATTCTCCAGGCTTATTTACTTCGTATCAGGACACAAGTGTGTCATTTTATAACCCCGAGACAAGGTTATAAAAGACTGGTCCTTCTTCAATAAGGTACATACTCCAATGGAGTCGACATGAAGTTTATTCACTACTAGAAGTAACTAGCAGATAGTTATAGTGAACCCCGGTTAAGCATTTTAAGTAACAGGGTTCACCACCACCAACATTATTTCCATATATTAAAGGTTTATTATGGGCATAATATATGTGAACGTTAACTTTAAAGACATCCGTAAAAGCAGTAATAACTTCTGGTATTGGCAATTGACCCGGAAGTTTTAATAATCGGAGCCTTTTTTGAACCAACTGACCTTGAAGTTTATATTTTACAGGATGCTTTTGTAACTCGTCGATAAGAACATCTCTTACCTCTAAATGTCTCTCGACCGATCCATATAAGTAAAGAGAAAAACACTTATATAATGAGTCTCCTCCCCCACTGATTTCTATCGGAAAGAACCCAGGAGGAATGAAATCCAAAGAAGTATTTTCGGCGGGTTCTTCCATATTATCATTTACGGGAGATCGGGAGAGAGCATCGGCAACTATATTTTTAGGGCCCGATATATGACGTATGTCAAAGTCATATTCATAGAGCTCTTCCATAGTTCTAGCTAACCTCCCATCAACCAGACTCATATTTTGTAAATAGATGAGTGGCATATGGTCGGTATATATAATGAATAAATTTTATAAATAGATGAGCGGCATATGGTTGGTAAATATAATGAATTTTATACCACGGAGGAAAGGTCTAAGGGATTTGACAGCCCAACGCAAAGCAGTTAGTTCTTTATCAATCACTCCATAATTTCTCTGAGCCCCATTGAAGGTCATAGAAATAAAAGCAATTGGTTTGCGTTCTCCGTCTTGGATTTGAGAAAGGCAAGCACCAGCCCCGAGGTCTGAAGCATCTACATGTAGCTCCATGGGAGAAACCTCTGGACTATAATCGGGGAACCCTAACAATGTGGGATTTACTAAGGCCTCCTTAAGTTGATCAAAGGCCTGCTGACACTCCGGCGTCCATTTAATGGATCTACCACCAGTCTGGCATGATAAAGGCTTACTGATTTGAGAACAGTTGGGAATATGTCGCCTATAAAAATTTACCATTCCCAGAAACTGGCGTAATTGTTTTACCGAAGTCGGGACAGGAAATTCTAACGCCCCTATGAGATTTTTCTGAAGGGGAAGTATACCAGTCTGTGATATTTGGTGACCCAAGAACTCCACCTCAGTACGGCAAAGCCTGGTTTTACTGGGTTTAAGTTTATACCAATTTTTCTCTAATGCAGCAAGGACACGATCCAAGGTAACTAGATGATCCTCTATGTCTTGACTGAGAATAATAATATCATCTAAGTATATCATAACCTTGGACCATGGTAATTCCTCTAACGCCAGCATCATTCCACGTTGAAATGTTGCTGGTCCATTTTTTACACCAAAGGGCATTCTTAAATACTCATACTGGGCAAATGGAGTGGAAAAAAGCAGTTTTTTCAACACTTTCAGGGTCCATGCGCCACCTGAATAATAACAACGGAACCTAGATCAATGGGTTGTAAAATATTTATTCACCAACATATTATTAGAATCATATCTATTAGGTTAGGTAAGGGGAAGGAATCTGTCTTAGTAACACTATTTAATTTCCGGTAGTCTATACATAAACGCAACTTACCGTCAGGTTTTCGGACAGGAACCACAGGAGCCGAATAAGGGGATTTACTAGGTCTAATAATATCCTGCTCCAACAGTTCATGACATTGTTTTTCTATTTCTTGAGCCAAAGGGACCCTGGAAACGACGTACTGGTAATCTCACAGGTCGACCAGTTTCTACCTCGATATTGTGTGTGATATTAGTAGCCACTCCAACGTCGTGGTCACCGAAACTGAGAGCCGATTTATGTTTTAATAACACTGCGATTAATCGTTTCTTTTCGAGGTCAGAGATAGGAATATCCGCAAAGCAAAACTCCTCCTCCAACTTAGTGGGGGACCATACGTCTGCTTTAAAGTTGATTTCGGAATTCGCCTCTACTGGCCTAGTATTAATTTGAAGAATATCTTCTTCTTCCAAAGAACACAAGCTACCTACTACAGTACCCTTCCTAACATAATGAGGTGTATCGGAAGGATTAAATAGAGCGATCTTACACGAATCTCGCAAATCCAATACACCAGGAATTGGTACAACGGATCCCATTGGCTAACGGATCCCATTGGCTCTGATTGAAAACCTACCAAAGCAGAGATTTCAGATGAAGGACAACTTACATCCACCATCTGACAAGAAAACGGGGGAACATTTATGGAATTAACCGTGACGCATTTATAAAAGGGGATGTTTAGACTCTCATCCTTAGCTACGAATTCTATACAATCATTAGATCTATGTACTAGTTCCCTCGTAGTTAAGTCTGGGAGAAGGTCATTTTCTTTTAAAGCGACAGCCCCTAAAACTAGCAGAGCTGGCATAAATTCCTGGGGAACTACCAACAAAATGACGGGTTTAGATACATAATCACTGTCAGGGAAGTGCAAGTTACATTCAGCATAGAAGTCAATAGGTACTGAATGTTCTCGGACCAGACCACTGATAGCATTAACTTTTATATCTACAGAGGGCCGTAAGGGCAAGTTCATCATGTACGCCTCGGTGATTTCAGTGCTAATTAAACTAATTCCAGCCCCACTGTCTACCATACAACCGTAGAAACCAGAGCTGTTGGGAACCAAAGCGACTGAAACAATCAGAGGGTCCTCCTTGAAAGGAGTACAATGGACTACCATCGTCCGTAAGGGATTTTCTAAGGGTGTAGGTATTTCTAAAGGAGGTCGTTCTGAAGATTTCTCGGGAATAATTTTAGAAGTTTTAAAATTTTCTGTGCCTCCATCATCATTGACTGAGTCGATTAAAGGGTTATTCTCCACCAGAGGACTCAAGTCCGGGAAGACCAGGAGTTTAAAGGGGGATCATACCGCACCTCATCATTAGCGCAAGGGTTTAAATTTTTACTTGCAGGTAGGGATGGTTCCACTTGCTTGGACGATGGAGGCCTGTGATTGGTCGATTGATTTGAAGAATACGACCGGGAATATACTTTTTCAAAGGGAACAGTTCTAAGGGAAGAAGGCTCGTGGTCATGATTATGGGACTGGGGAGGAGCACTAAGGGAACACCTCATCCCAGCGTGAGGACCACCGCAGAAGGGACAGACTACTTTTCTAATATTCGGAGAAGAGGAGGAAGGAGACTTCCTAGATCGACAATTGGCCCTGATGTGACCTTTCTTTTTGCAATAACTGCATACTCCCAGATATTTGTAACACTTCCATGGAGTGACCTGTTTTTTCGCAGTAGTTACACAAAACCTTTCTCCTTTCATCAGGCTTAGGACGAGAAGTTGAATCACGGTCAGGACGAACTGCACTATCATGGTTCTTGTAACTATTGGTGGAGTCACGATAGTATCGACTACCATTATTTCGTTCTTGCGGACTACTTTTCTTCTTAGGAGCCGGCCGATGATCATTGTTGGATTTAGGTTTTTGTTGTTTGACGTTTGGATGTAAAACCTCAGTCCATCCGGGGGGTGCAGTATTTATCCGGATAACGGATTCCAAAGATTCGTCTATGTTCACTTTCATTGCGGTCTTTTGGGCATAAGTCGATTTGTCGATCTCCAGTGGATTAGTTTGGGAAATGGAATTCGGGAAAGCGATATTCTCGCTATCTAAGGAGTCCGCAAAATTCACTATATTTTCCCAGGGAGCTCTACTATACCCGTCCAACTCCATCATTTTAATATATTGACGGACGAAGGTTTCAATATATGGAGGTAAACTACAGAGAAAAGCTATTCTAAGGGAATCATGATCTCTCATATCGTATCCAGGATATGCTTGACTAGCTAGGCGCTCTAACCGAAGGGCGAACATTTTGATGCTCTCGTTAGGGTATTGGTGAGCGGCATGATACTTCTGTATTCTGTATTCTTTTTTCTTTCGTTCTTCATCACGATACCAACACCAGATTATCCCGTACAGAGAAGTATTCACGGTTATCTTTGATGATTTCTCGTAATAATATTCATAGAATTTGCTTTCTAGCTGTCGGCCAAGGCAGTCTTAACCATTGTGATGGCATTAGGGTAGGTAAACTACCATACGCCTCAAATCAGCCAGGTAGACTAAGAGATCTTGTTCCGATCACTATTTACTTTCCAAGATCCACGACTTATCAGCCTTCTGAGAGTTCTTGAGTACTGATAAGAAGCACAATGGCTTTCCTCAGCATGTCAAGTCTCTTTTTCATGTGTGGTCTGAATACATTTGAAGTTCATCGTCATCAAGCGAATACGACGCATAGGCAGCGTTTGGGAAATATCCTTGTGGAAAATAACCAGAATGGCGACTGAGAATCGTCGAAAACATCTGGTGCTCCGGATATTGATTTAAGGGAAGTTGTTCTCGTTGAGGCTGTAGTAATTTATTATACTTTCCAGAAAAGTCAGCCTCTCCTCTATTGATAGGGGAAAGAGAATCTCTATTGTCTCTGCCCATATCGGGAGTTCTAAAGAGAGACTTAGGTTGGGTGAAGTAATTTACTGGGGGTATAGAATCATGACGAAGATTGGGGTTAGGAAGAAGTTGAGATTTAGGAAGAAAATTATGAGTAGGCACAAGATTAGGATTAGGAATAAGATTAGGATTAGGAATAAGATTAGGATTAGGAATAAGATTAGGATTAGAATGAAGATTAGGATTAGAAAGAATTTGATTTCTAGGATTTTCTACATAACTGGGTGGATTATGTAGAAAAGGCGTTGATCGTGTTTGAGATTGGGAAACTAAGGAAGGTTTATACTAACGATCATAGAAAGAAGTGGTATTTTTAGGCATATGCACATAATGAGAATCGAATTTAGGTGGAATACCTTGACCTTGATCATGGAACGTCCTGTGTTCAACCTTACCGACTGTATCGTTTACTTGAGCCAATTGCCTTTCACTTAACACCTGTTTATGGAGTTTAGTTAATAAAGTACTCATCTCAGGCTCAGTGAAAGGTTTGTCCGCTTTGGGAGCTAAAGATAAGTCAGAGGGTATGTTAGAGTTGACAACTTCTACCCTGTCTTTTATTTTCCACATTCCATTCCTACCATTCATTCCTACTATTTTTTATTACGATCATCAGGAGACGTTGTTCTACACGTGGATCTAATGCGACAGCTGCAAGAGAGGGATCGAAGTCCACAGCTTCTTGGCTATCAGCATTTATGCTCGTATCCAAGTCTTTTGGTTGAGGTTTTTCTGACATTTTCTTTTGTAAGTTTCAAAAGAAAGAATTTCAAAGTATAGGAGGGTTATTACTAACTAACTCTCGATCTGTCCTATATAAGTACAAAAAGAAGAAGATTTCTTTGAAAAGAACTGAAGAGAATCGATGATTTTTCAAAAAATAAATATGACGATGTGAGCGAGAGTCACAATCCTAGTGCACGCAAGCGCAGGAACTCAAACAGAGTCCCTGTTCGGGCGCCACTTAATTTATTTATGTGGCGGAGAGTAAGTACGCTGGGATCCACAAGTGTACCCGACGGTGAGGTACCTCTCTCCGCTCTTTCTTGGAGATATGAAGTTCGAAGAATTGAAGATAACGAAGGTCAATTTATGGAAAATTACGTAGATGTTAGGTTTGTGATGTTCAAAGATAGTGGTTTGAATGTCTAGTCAGCACAGCAACCACCTGACACCATCAGGGGTAATACAGAGCAGGTTAGGTTTTCTCCGTAACGGAGGAAGTTAGTCTTTAGGACTCCGTAGGCCTGCTGACTTGAATGACTTTCGAGGAGGATTGTGAACGTTGATATAAAAATGTTGATACAATCTAATATTTTTACCCAGAGAAAAACGTAGAATTATTCAGCTCGTTTCCCGGAACTTTCTCGAAGGTTAACCCGATAGAGGTCTCGAAGATTAAGATTAATAATATCAATAAAGAATCAATATGAAGGATAGTGACATTCCATAAAAAGTTTTATCTTTACTAAAATCGCTCAGAATATATGGTGGGAGGTCTGACAAAAGTTAATAGTACACAGTCCTACCCCAACAATATATAAATAAAAGATTATGACTAAATAGAATCAGTTAATACACCTTGGAGAGCAAGTTAAAGGTTCCAATGTGTAAAATATGTACAAGAGCACAGACAGCTCTAGGACCAGATACGAGAGTGGAAACCGAACGCTTCCAAATATTGCTCATGCATAAAAATCAAGGGAATAAGAAATCCAGACTCAACAATTGTGAATAAATGATGACTTAACTGAATTTGACTGGAGAATGGTTCCAAGTGGTGAGTATGATTCAGGAGAATACAACTATGCTGAAGTACCATTAAGGAGGAAAGAATCAGGCCAAACCCCAACGTTAGAATTGGCAGGGAGAAGGATCCAGACGAACCACAACTCCGAAACAACTCCAAGAAGAAAGATTCAGGATGAATTCCAACTTCAAAATAGCACCGAGAAAAGATTCACTAAGGAATCTCACTCAAGAGTATCAGCTTAAAGGACGGATTCAGGATTGAATCCCTGGAACAGAAATCGGATTCAGGAATGAAGCCCCAAAACAGAATCAGCACACAATCAGAAGATGATGGATTCAGGATGAATCCCAAAATAGAACGTAGTCCAGAATTAAAATGTCTTGAAGGATTCAGGATGAATCCCAAGATAGGATATCAGTCCACAATTAGAACGTCTTGAAGGATTCAGGATGAATCCCAAGATTTGAATGGAAAGAAGGATTCAGGAGGAATCCCAAGATTTGAACCCTGTCAAATATAAACAATTATTGGTATTTATACCATAATTTATATTTGCATATTTGACAGTTAAATGAAGTCACATATATCCATTCCATTAAGAAACATACCCTGATATATCCAAGAGGGGTTTCTTAAATAGGGACTAATGATGTCAACGGCCTTCCAGCAAGCAACAAGATAGTAAACTGTAACAAATATCAAGTTTACTATCTTAATATCAATACAATATCCTTATTAAAATTATAATCATAAGCTTAAATAAGGTGGTAAATTATATCACTAACCTTGAACCCAGCTAAATAGGCTTTACAATCTCGTCAAGGTGTGATATTTGAGCACTATTCCGGATATAACCTCTGTGCTTCTGGCTATGCTTTTATTAGTTTTTTTACTTTTTAAAATATACAATTATTATCATAGCAAGAGATACTAAAAGAAAAGAAATACTGGTATAGTGTCTATAAATGGTACAAGGGTTTTCTATAATTGAATTGATAAGATGAATAAGATTGTATTATCACAGGCTGGATCAAAAATGGTTACAAAATTCCAGACTGTATTATAAAAACATTTTCGAGAATAAACAACACCAGAATAAGATAGCGAATTGCCAATTGACATCATGGAAAATTTTTGGCCCCAAATAATTGCCAATTGACACCATGGATGCACGATCAATATTCCCTTATATATATACTATATATATATATATATATATATATATAATATATATATATTTTTTTTTTTTTTATATATATCTTTTTATTATTTTTTTTTATATATAATATTATATACTATATATATCATATATATATCGTATATAATATATAATATATTAATCCATTTTTTTGTTATTTATATATTTATTTATTTAATTATTTTTTACAAGTTTTGCTTTTTACTATTTTCATTATCTTTTACCCAATTAAATTTTATTTTTATAGCAGATTTAGAATGCTTGGGGCAGATCTGTTTTTTTGGTGTATGATTATTTATGGTTCGAAAGAATATTTATTTTAGTTTTAAATTATTTTATCCAAAACATCGGAAATGATTATAACTTATTTTGTTCTGAGCCAATTTTGTCTTTATTGAAGATTTGGAAATGGTTGGTTGAGT
>JABUQX010035043.1:22500-27922 GCA_015478945.1 Trachelipus rathkii
ATCAAACTTTCTTGCTTAGAAAATAAAAGTCACTTATTACACTAGCACTTTCCACTTTTATGTTTATACGGAAAAACACTAGCACAGTTAATTTGTCCTCACTCTTTTAATTAATTATGATTACCACAATACTCCAATTAAATTCACTCTGGGGTCACCAAAATTGCAGCAGAGATAACTCATGCCAAATTATAATTAGTCTTAGAGTAATGAAAGTGGTATTTTCTCCATTGTTTATATATACGCAACTTAAATTGATAGTATAATAGTTTCTTTGCCAATGGGGCATTAAGGTATTGATAAATTTAATAAACCACAAAGACCTATTATATGGAATACACAATTATTGAATTGTTATAAATGACACTCTGGTCAGTGCCCTACCTCTCTTTCGCGACGAGGTTCCTCAACAAAAATCCCGACTTCAATGCCAGTTCCCAAAGGTGAGGACTCACATCCTAGTCACATTCAATCACCTTTCTCATTGGCTAACTTAATGCTTTTCAACAGTTCAAATGCCTCGAACAGCAGGCATGGCATTATTTACGGACATTTAATAAAAGAAGTAGTGAGGATGTGGAACTCAGCCCTCTTACAAAAGCGTACAGATGTGTATGACACACACGTTATTGCATAACTTTAAATATTACAAGCACTGATGAAAAAATCTAAATAGGATGAATATAATATGACTTATGCACATATCAGTGCATATATATATATATATTATATATATAGTATATATATAATATATATAATATAATTATTATAAATATATATATATATATATATATATAATAATAATATTAATATATAATATATATTATATATATATATATATATAATATATATATATATTATATGACCTTATAGTACTTCAAGTATATATAAGCATATATTTTTTTTAACAAATGTCAACCATTCGAAACACTTGTCTTGTTTTAAGTTTCTATTAATATAATATATTTTGCGAATTTTACGATATAAAAAAATAACCTAACCTAAACTAACCTAGGATCATGGTTGATATCAAGCTTCCACCTTCAATATACATATGATTGTTGAATTCGAAACACATTTTCATAAAATTGAAGTGAAAATGCTTAAAATCAATTGGAAACTTTAATATTAAAGCAGCTTCACACTCTAAAAATATTAAAAACCTTAACTTTTATAAAAATGTATATATATAATGTATTTACTATATTCCTTATTTTTTTCACTCTGGATTGTTTAAAAAAAAAAAAAAATAGAGACAAAGCATAAATCGTTCCAGAATACTACTCCGTCAGTTTGAATTTTTTTTTTTTTTTCATATATTGCCAAATATATGATACCTAACATTGATTTAAGTGTTGACGGAACATGCTTCAAAAATATATAGGAACTGTTTTGTTTTTGCTCCGTTTTTTTTTTTTTTTTTTTTTTTTTTTTTTTTTTTTTTTTTTAATATTGCTAGTATATTGTGATACTAACAATGAATTTAATGATTCTAAAAGTTCGAATATTTTTAAATTATTATTTAACAATAACTTTTATATTAAATATTTTTTAAAAAAGTGAAATAGTTTTGGATAATATCAAATGTATGTATATAAATATAATATTATATAATATATATAATATATATAATATATAGATAAATCTATTTATATTATTTATATATATTATATATATATATTGTGTATATTTATATATATATATTCTTACATATTTTATTGTACAGTCCTTTTATAATTTAAAACTAACGAATACCCTAGAGTAGAACCGCATAGATATCAGGAGTCGGGGTCTCTCGGCCTCTAGGTGGACGACGGGGGGGACTTCGTCCCCCCCTCTGTCCCCCATCGGCCCGAGCCCCCCAATGGAAATATATGCTTCCTTGAACCTTAACCACAACTTCCTCGCATAGTTAATTAACTAAATAAAATTGCTTAAAAAATTGAATAGATTATTTTTATTATTATTATTATTATTATTATTATTATTATTATAATTATTATATCTAATTATTAATTATTATTATTATTATTTTATTATTATTATTATTAATTATTTTATTATTATTATGTATTTATTATTTATTATTATTATTTTATTATTAATTATTTATTAATTATTTATTATTTATTATTATTTATTATTATTTATTATTATTTATTTATTTATTTTTTATTATTTATTATTATTATTATTATTATTATTATTATTATTATTATTATTATTATTATTATTATTATTATTATTATTATTATTATTATTATTATTATTATTATTATTATTATTATTATTAATTATTATTATTATTTAATAAAATTATTATTATTATTATTATTATTATATTATTATTATTATTATTATATTATTATTATTATTAATATTATTAATTATATTATTATTATTATATTATTCATTATTATTATTATTAAACTAGAATATTGTGTATTAATATGTCATTTCTAACAAAATATTTTCCTTTAAACCAGTAGTGAAGCAAGAGTGGATTTCAGGAATGCCGTTTTCTTCACAAAAAGCTTTATAAAATATATGGCCTTACACAATATTTAGCTAGGTTGTATAAAAGTGTATTGAAAGGGTGTCAGAAATTTAGTAAAACGGGTACGTATCAAGGGATTGTGGCTCGATTTCTTTTTTTTGTGTGTGTTTTATTTTACAAAAAAAGTAAAAACTAAAATTTCTCAAAATAAATAGTTCATTACTTTAAACTTTCGTTGTGTGATTTACAAAAAAAGTAATTTATTTAATTTTCAATTGTTTCAATAACTAACTAATTAGAAAAAAAGTTCAATCTTTTAACGCTATGAGCGTTGGTGTACATTGTGTTCGATTTATTAGGTTTTAAAATAAAATCGGCTTGGATTAACTGACTGAATAATCATTTCGATAATCTATACACACCAATGTACAGGTATACAGAAAAAATATGTTATGAATGAATAATCACTTCGACAATCTGTACACACCAGTATACAGCAAAAATTATGTTATAAGTTATAACATATATTATTATATTCACATTTATTTTTATTTAGTTAATTTTCATTAAATGGAGTTATTGTTATTTTTATCTTAAAATAATTATAAACAAAATACAAATAAATGGGGAAATTATGAGGGATACTCCAGTATACAATAATTAGAAAAGGGAAATTTACTTCAATAATATTTGTTACTAACGTAAAAAAATAATTAATAAGTGATAATAATTATTAGTATTATAATATATATATATATAATATATATTATATAATATTAGTTTATATATATATATATAATATTATATATTATATATATATATATATATAACGATTTTGTAAAAAGGATTAAAAACAAACTAAAACACACACGAACCATTTATTATTATTGGAATTATTTCTATTATGATTATTGTATTTCATTAAAGATGCACAAAAAAAAAAAAAAAAAAAAAAAAAAAAAAATTTATTTTTTAAAAAATTAACAAAAAAAAAAAAAAAAAAAAATTGGAATTAAAACATTTTTTTACTTTTGTTTGTTACGTGTAAGTTAGTAGTAACCCTTGGTAAAGTATCTTAAAAATTGATGATATGAAATTAAGATTCATGTATGGTTCCGTAACTTCTATTAATGAAAAATTCATCCAGTTTATACCTATACATCTAGAAGTACAATGAACTGGTTTGCGTGAGGCCGCTGTGAAGTTTGTTCGTTAGTTATTTAGGATAAGTTATCAAAAATGTTTCATTACCTTTTTTTTTTTTTACTTTTATGGAAATGGAATGGTAAGTTTAATTATGGGGTTGTCCCTGAAGTTTTAACTTTTAAGTGGGGCATGGAGTTGGGAGTCTAAAATTTTTCCAGAAGGGTGGAGTCCGGAAATCGGAAGTCGAGTCAGAGTCGGATGTCGGTAATTTTCAAAAAGAGGTAGAAATCGGAGTCGGCAGTCGGACGGGGTAATTTTCAAGAAAGGTTTCCGCTTTCTCGGGAAAAAAAAAGTCGAGTCGGAGCCGAGTCGGAGGAGTGTTGGGAGTCGTATGATGTTCAAGAGGGTGAAAGTCGGAAATTGGAGCGGAAAGTTTGAACCGACCTCCCGACAACTGCCTAGTAATTAAATGAGTGACACAGACTCCGGTCTATCCCCCATAGAAGGAAGTTTTTGGGACCCAGTTCGAAATGGTCTGAATAATCATTTGTAAATTTTTTGTTTCTATCTCGTCACGATACAATCCAATTTACCTTTAATAGTGATGGAGTTGGAATATATATATATATAGTACTATATATTATTATTAATATTATATATAATTATATATGATATATATATAGTATAAATATATATATATATAGTATATATTACTATATAGTATAATTAGTATATAATAAAATATATTATATATAATATATAGTATATTTATATATATAGTACTTATATATAATATTATGATATATATTTATTATATATATATATATATATAATATAGGTATATATATTATTTATATATCATATATATTATATATATATTAACTAATATATATAAATAGTATTATAAGTATATATATATAATATATATATATATATATTATATATATTATAATATATAGTATTATATATTATATATATATATATATATATATATATAATATATATATATATATATATATATATATATATATATTATATACATTTTATATATTAATAGAAAACTTTATTATTTTCGAAAATTTACACATTGTTCAAATGCTTTGCAAATATTCAATTTAATTATTTTAATTTTTTGAAATTAACAGCAAGGGATGAGCAAAAACGGTACAGAGTAAGGCAGCCATTGGCTCACTATTTATCATTGTGGGTTTGAAACTTTCAATTCAGGTTACAAGGGGAAATGGAAAGGTATAGTTAAAAAAATACAGTAAATTTGTAAACTTAGTGAGTAGTAGTAGTAAGAAAGTACGTGTATGTAATTTATGGAAGCCTAGAAGGAACGTTTTGTGAAGATCACTGCTCCGAGAGACGGATAACGTACTGGGCTATGAGTTTACAGAGAACATTGGACTGAGCTTGAACTTTGTTTACACTCTAGTGCCCAAGGGTTCGTTCATTTTGCTTCTTACCAATACAGAGAGTTAGTCACAGTTCAGTACGTCAGTACCACAGTACTACAGTCAGCTTCAAATCCCTTTTTGTGCCATGTACTGTAGTTAGAAACGTTCCCAGAATTCTTCGTTTATAAATTATAAATTAAAACTATATTTTTGGAGAAGACCCGAGGAAGGGACATACAAATATTGTTCCATTTAAAGGAAGTTTGATAACTTGCTGCCTCTGGTGGTGAATTTGATGCATTTAATTATGTACATTTAATGATGTACATTTAATGGTATCGCTGATGCACGGTTTTCTATCTTCGATTACTTACTGTAC
>JABUQX010035044.1:0-23626 GCA_015478945.1 Trachelipus rathkii
GAATATCTCACTATATTCACTATACTATATATAATATCTTAATGTTTTTAATACTATAGTAGTATATTAATATATATTATATATATATCTTATAATAATATATATATTATTATAATTAATATATATATTATAATATATATATATATATATATTAAATAATTAATATATTATTTAATTATATATTATTATATATATATTAATATTAATATTATATAATATATATTAATATAATATAATATTTATTAATATATATGATTAAATTATATATATATATATTATTAATATTAAATATAGTATTATATTATATATATATATTATATTATTATATATATATATATCTTTATATATATTATAATTATATTATTATATTTAATATAATATAATATATATAATTATATAAATATTAATTTAAAGTTGTCAACGAGTATATAAACATAGTTAAATTTATATTACGATGCTTAGTTGACTATACTAACCTATAATATATAAGTAATATATGCATAATTTACAAAATAATCCATATAATGCGTCGTTATAAGTTCAACATGAATAGTGGTAGATGTTTAAAGCAGTGATGTGTTATATCTTTACATATTTAGTGTTAATGTATTAAGTTCATCATTAGATAACACACTACATACAGTGTGAAATATATCTAAAGTATATATAATAGCTCAATTTATCTTATTGAGCATTGTTCCGAAATTTGAAGGGTAAGAGTGGATGTATGATCTCTTCTCAAAATAGATGTCTAGTTAGACAAAAGATTCAGTATAATCTGGATGTGTTTATCATATATATGGAACGGTTTGATACACAAAAAATTACATAATCTATAAGCGATATTAATCTCTCTATGAGAAAGTGAGTAAAATTATGTAATAATCTCACATAATTATATTTCTCACCATATCCTCAGAATCAAGTTATACAATAACTTAGCTAATGTATATTTTGTGATCAATAAAAATTTTATAAAAACTCAGCACACGTTGTCTTAATGCTAATTCGATACTAACTTAAAATCTCACGCACTCACATATTATTTGGATGAATAGGTCGAGTGAACCTTTCTATAGAGTAATCGCTCTCATGAGGTGCCTTTCGAGATTGAAAAAGTCAATATATCTCTAGTGTGATTAAATATAAATTATGAGAGCTGCAACTTGATCAAGGACTCACTAAACTGTGTACAACTTAGTTTTGAATAGAGAGGTAAATAAGGGATGAAGTAAGCTATTTCTTATAGATAACTCTATAATGCATATGAAATATAAGAAGTCACTCGATCTTTCTATAATAAAATGGCTGTTTTTTATTTCAGTTAATGTAAATTTCGATGTTCAATTCTGAATAATTAGTAATCCAAAAGCTTGCATCTTAATATGCAAAAATTAGTATATTCTGAGGTAATCTAATCAGATATGACAGTTATAATATTTATATGTATTAGCGCTGTAATGGAGCCACTTCTGAATCACTATAGAAAATTCTTTTTTCACTTGTAGAGAGTGTGTGATATTTGTAGTATGAATATATAAGTAGAATATACTCACTTTATTTACTAAGCTTGATGTATGCTCAAGTTAATATTATAGTTTTAATATACTTAATATAATATAATATTAACTCCTATATGACTAACTGTAGTTATCACTCAATGTATACCTTAATAACTGGATTGGATTTGGTGCAGTTGAGAGTTATATTACATTGCCCTAGAACTCATTAGGTGTTACTTGACAGCTCACTATACATGATATATATTTTATATATTAAATACGACCGGCAAGAGCGTCTGAAGGTAAGAGTCAGTGGATAGTATAGAGGTGATCTTATTTACTGTATTATAATTAATAGATCAGGTAAACTTATATGGATGATATGATTTGTAGGTGATTGTAAAATGATATAAAATATTATATATGGATTTTTACAATCATTGGAGATGGTAAATAAATAATGAATTTTAATGATATGTGAAAAGATTTTTGATGATTTTCATTGAGTCGAAATTACTCTGTGTGTCAGGATTGCGAAATAAAAGGTTATATTTAATATTAGATAAAGTATACTTGTAGTAATAGGTAGTCATAGTGAAAATTAGATACTGCTACTTTTTATAGTAAATAGTTAACTATATTTTAAAATTGTTTATAAAATCTAATTATTTTAATTATTATATTGTGATATATAATTAAAGTAGGACAGGGTATTATCATAGTGACTGTATTAGAGTTAAATAATGTTTAGGTTAGTATAAAATAAAAATAGTTATTATTTTAGTATAGTTAATAAGTTATCTCAAATATATAATAAGCTAAGAATGTTTAATAATGTGAGTAATGAGTATATGAATATAATATTATTAAACTTCTTGTTTTATAATATTAATATGTTAATGAGTATATGTGTATTTATTAAGGCATAGTAATTCTCTTTATAATGAATATAAAAAGAAGTACGTGGTTAGAAGAATAGTTTTAGTGTGCAAGGTTGGTTTGAGAAGTGGGTATTATATTACGTGGATGTATACTTATAAATATGAGATTATGCTATTTAGGGTTAAATCTTTTGGATAATGCTACTTATAATCAAAATCTAATAAGATAAAGTATATCGTTTAGTTTCTTTACTTATCTATGTTAAGTGATAAATTATTAATTTAGTATTTAGGCAAGTTTAAAATGCATGATATCACGGATGGTTAATAAAAAAAGCTAATATAGGTGAGTGTGGAGTATAGATATGCTGTTGGTTATATAATATGTTATGTTATTGTAAAAAATGACAATGATATGTTAATCTAGTTACTATATATAAACGTTTATATAAATGAGAAGGTATTTTAATTACATTTTATGGGGGGCTAGCAAAGTCAAGTACACGGTAATTGATTCGACAAAGATGTTTTAAGAATTATGAATATTTCTTATTGTGAGAAGAATATCGTTATAAACATAATGTGTGTTAAGACTTCACAAAACAAAGAGAGTTAAATTAAATATAGCAAGAAAATATTAATATTTCGTAATATATAATATCAACAAGTAAAGATATTTATACAAGCGCGTGATCACTCATTTGTTATGAGATAACATACGAATTTAATTATAGATATTACTTTATTTATAATAATAATAATTAATATTTAAATTAATACAATAATTAATATATATATATACTAAATACATATATTATTATTAAATTATATAAAAATATATAATAATTAATCATTAAATAATAATAAATAATATACAATATTAATTAATATTTATATTATCATAAATATTAATACAGATGACACTTAGTACTGGACTTTAGCTGAAATTTACATTATAGAATATGTAGATGGTAGTATTGAAGAGAAAATTTAATATAATATTTAATATATAAAGATATATCTATATATTTATTTGATAAGGTAATATATTAGTGTAATTACTGTTAGTCAAGGATAAATAACTCTACTCTAACATTTATCAGACTATATATATTTAAAGTATATATATCTATATCATAATACTAACTTTCTAGTAATTTTCTTTCTTGGTAGAATTCCCATTTTGTATTTGTTATGCTTCCGATAGTAATTTAGATATTATTATATATTCAAGGTTATAAATTATAACAATTGTTTTTCAACATAATAAAGTGAGTGGTGCTACCTCGGTAATCTAATAATGATAAAATAAAGATAGATCATTTTATAAATAAATGCTAAGAACAGAAGTGTGATGGGAGATAATCGCCGTTATTTTTTATGAATTTGTGAGGTGTGTGTTACGAGGTCGATCGGTAACAGCAACTAAAAAGCAAGTATTAGTGCGCGGAGTTAACCCCAGGAGAGGTGAGTCGTGCGTAGGTACTGCATGTGAGTACCAATCATTCTTTAAGAATAACTTATACCAACTTTGTGTGTGAGATTGAGATCGGACAAAGTATCTTCGGAGAAGGGTTGGGGTGAGTGTCAATTAACATGGGCATACAATGAAACGGCGGTTTTACACTTTTATATTTCTGAGAGCTTTAATACATATGTAGTAGATTATAAGTTAGGGTCTTACGTTTGTGAATATGTTTAATATTTATGCTATAGTATCAGATAAATATAATATATATATTTTATTTATTTAAGTTACGTAATCGGATTTATTTATTCAATAATTAATATTAGCTAATATATACCATTTAATATTACTTGTTCTAGGGTATTTTAACATATAATATGATTTAAATATATGATAATTTGACATTTTTGTAAGACGTATTAATCAGGAATGTAGATCAAATATGTAATATATCTCACTGCACAATGACTATGAAATTAATAAATATGCATGAATGATACTAGTTGTAAGTATTGTAAATTTCCAGAATCAAACAAATGAGTATGTAATATTTAATCTAAGGTCATTTCTTTATTGTGGTTACATATATATGTTAATACTATATCGTGAAACTATGTTTATGTAATAATAATATGATAGAGATTTATAGGAATTACTTACAATATTATCAAAAAGGGAACAATTAAAAACTGGTATTATTTTAGTGGTTTAATATATATATTTTAAATAAATATTATGAGTATATGAGGTAGAGAGGTGGTGTTCAATAGTGAAATCGCCGCGCCTCTCATCCCCTTCATATACATGTATTAGATGTTGTAGTGAATATAGCGTGAGGATCATCACATTTCATAACACGAATATCAGAAGTGAGAATGTCTCTTTATAATAAAGAATGCAAATTGATTGATTTGACACTCAAGTATAATGGTGTAAGAGGGGCTCCAGCTTCACAACTTTAATTCTAAATAATACTTAAAATATAAAGCTTTATTAAATATGTTTATAGGTTCCTAATTAGTAGATATAGTTTCTAAAGTGATACGTATAAAAAAAATACAAATTTAAAATAAATACATAATTTTGTTGAGAATGCATAACCTCAACATGTATATATATTAAATGTTTAGATAAGTAATAGATATTTATATAAGACTATATATAATTAATAATTCGTAATGCCTTAATTTTATATATGTTTGTAAGATCTTTATCTAAATAGAAGATAATTTGAGAAGCTGGAAAATTTTTTATCGATTCTTTTTTTGTATATTTAGAGTTATTTGAATAAAACTTCGTCAGATTCGAAAAAAAATTAGAAACTTAAGATTCCATATTCAGTAGACATTTGAATTCGTTATTTTATGAAGTTTTTATAGATATATTTGTTTTTTTCAATTTCATAAGTGAAATCGGCTTTTTTGTTAAAGATATACGATAGATTGTAAAGTCTGTAACATTCTTATGAATGCTTCTTTGGTGAACATAGTGTGTTATTCTATTATTTATAATTTGCAATCATTTTGTTAGATAACTTGGTTATGCTTTTATCATTTGACATCTCTCCAGAGCTGAAAGGGTGCCATAGATGCGTGAAAGCTATAAATTGACAATTTATTTTTAAGCTGAACTATCATCTCTATAATTATTATATTATTTCAAAAAAGATGTGTGTGTATTTGGAGTGTCTTTTCCTGAACATTTTTCACTGAAATTTATGGTTTTTTAAGGTTCATGGCCGTATCTCCAGTATTCTGTCTAAGAATAATTAGTTATAACATTAGTGTGTATTAGCTCAAAAACTACCTTCGTTATTTTAATTCTTCAATATAAAAAAGAAAGTAAAATTAAATAATGTAATTTATACAAAAATGAGAGAAAAAATAAAAATATATATCCTAGTCTGTTCTCTAAACTAAAAAACGTGGATATAAGATGTGAAAATATTTTTGTCTTAAGAATGAGGTTGTGTCCTTGATGCATTTAAAATCCTAAAACGTCAAAGCAGCACGAAGATGGTGAATAGACTTATTGTTGGATTATGAAGGATAAGATCAAGTGCGGATGAAGGTTTTCCTAGATAGGGACCATGGCGGCTTTAAATCTCTAATTATTATTATTTATCATTATTAAGAATTGGATATTGACTGGGACAGGAATCTTCTTCAAAATTTAATAAGAGGGGCAATAGCTACGCTTCTTTAGTGTTTATTTTTTATTGGTTGACTGGCGACAGACCAAAAGGCATGCTAAGGAACATTATTCACCAATAATTCTTCATATATTTATTATGCGCTTGTTTACCGCTGAAAACATAGAATGTGCGGTCAAATAGTCTCGCGATCTTCATCTTAAGATTTATTATTTAGATTATTCAATTATTTTTTTGTGTGTTGTTTATAGATCTAGAGAGGAGTCATTTGTACAATAAATCAGAGGGCACATCATGCGGCTTCTTTAGTATTATTCTTATTTATTAATTTGATATTTATTATTCACGTTAATGCGAAAAAAGATAGTTAGACTGAAACATTCTATGAGGGGCCCAAATCGGCATATACATATGTCTCTCCACTAATGTAGTTATACATTTTTAGATTGTGAAGTTCATTTTCATTTGAGGGAATGCACATGTGCTAAAAAAGCGTGCAATACTTGATAAGGAGCCGGCTACTGTCACTTCTTAGTATTTTGAAGTTTTTATATAGTAGTGTGGATGTTGTATATGTGACTTGGGAAATACTATTATCTAGAGTGGAGTGGCTGCTAGTGAATCTTTTAAATCAGTACATTGGGCTTGTTTCTCTGTGTGATTAGTTTATACTTTTTGTAATAATAGTTTATATTTATTATTAATATTTATTATATGGAGTTTGATTATTTTTATTAAAGGTAAATCCTGTAGTTTACGTGGTGAGAGACTAGGTCTGATTGAGCTTATTTCATAGCTAAATATTCATTAGTTTATTCTTTATTTATTTTTGAGTTTATTAAGTACAAAGTTGTTTAAAACACTTTCGAGTCATGTGTCTTACTCCACGAGTCATACTTAGAAGCTACTCCTATATTTAAGTAGGAGTTTAATGCAAGTTAAATTTAATAATTATTAAACTTGTTGTGCTATATATGGGTTGAAAATCTTGTGGGCAATAACGAAACTAAGCACAATATACGTACGTGAAACCCATAACGATCGCAATACGTATTCGTATTAGTTACTCTAATTTATTATGGGTTTGACTGAGACTAGAAATTGGCTTACGGTGAGCACTGGTACTTATCGCAGCCTTCTTAACTTATTTAGTTTCTATATGCGAGATCATCTAATACACTATAAGGAAAGATGCATATAATCTCATATCAAGTAATGTTCCAGTCAACCAATATAAATAAATAACATGAATTACCCATATAAAGAAGCCGCAACTCGCTCCTTGCTTCAATACTGTGTGTGTGAGTCAATTCCTTACCACACAACACTAAATAATTATAACTAAATTTAAGTAAGGAGGATTGGCCCTGCTAGAACAAATAATTTTCCTATAAAAGCTACTCACAAATATATATAGTAAAAAATACCTTTGTTCAAGTAATAATGGCTATCAAGAAACTTGTCCCGATAACCAAATTATGAATAATTAATAAATTTTATAAAAATAATTAAGCCAAAATTGCTTACTCATCCAATCATGGATCTCTCAACTAGAATTCGATCGGAATTTTCACATCTCAATTATATCAACAATCACATAATACATAAATTTATTCATATGTAAGAAGGTTCACGCTTTTTGGATACTCTCTCTTACGCAATGTGAGTGTGACTCACATGTCGACACAATAAAAATTAATCATAAATTCATTCTCGTGAGACCCGCTATTGTGAGTATACCAGTGTAATGATTGTCTTATTAACATCGGTTACAATTTTCCCACATACATACACAAATTGTTAGATATACATATGAAAGGTTTCACTATTTATATCCTCGATTTTAAAAATATACATATATATAATCTCACTGAGTTGTCTACTAGTAATATACTATTTGCTAATCTTCGTAATCAATTATAGTTCTCAAATATATACTTAAATCTAAGTCTCTTGACCATAATGAGTGGCTCATAATGCCTCTCTCAAATTTCTCCACTTATTACTTGCAAACACATATTTACTAGTAAACACGATCCTCTAAGAACTACACATATCTAGGTGCTTGAACTCCTATGCCCCCTGATTAAGAATAATACATTAAAAAAGTCCGACAAAATTAGAGAGAGGCCCAATCTTGGGGCGAGGGTTCTTAATAGTAACAAGTCCTCCAGAATATGTAAAATCCCAATATAAGTTTAATATCATACTAATAGTCAGAAGCCGATGGCGAACGTTTCTTATATCCTTGACTGTCCCTACCAAGTAAAATACCATGTCTCGCCTATATTTTTCATTAACAAATATATACACAAAGGAATTAATTTTTATTCTTAATCCTGATTAATTATTGGGTTTGATGGGACACCGTCAACCATTCTTGAATATTTCTTCCTCAATCTGGTCAACTCACATCGCGTGAGATTCTGCACAATTTAAATTTATTTCACTATCTCAATAAGAAGAAAACTATTAAACTGTATTTATTGATGCGTTGATCTATCTTGTTAGATTTTGAGCATGACTTAAATCTTGAGTTGTTTTCCACGCATCTCTTTAATACACCGAAAACCCACCTTCATCAACCATGCACAAAACTTCTTCAGCCACGTACCTTGTTCTTTATTACGAACATTGCAATAGCATATAACACACCTAATTATCATAGAGGCCTCCATTTAACATCTGGTGCGCTCTATTTGGATCTATACTTAAAATTTCTATAAATACACCTGATTAACTTTTCTTTATAACTAAGACATTTTACACTCTAACTCTTCTATATCTATATATTTACATTAAATGCTTTAACTTCTTTAAATTAATAAAATTATTGCTTAATTCGTATCAAACAATTATATATTAATGGGTTGAGAGTTATACCTTTAAATTAGAATTAGTATTCCATTCTAGGCGATTTGAAACTCCCGCGTGAGTGGCTATCCTCTCTTACAAAGCAACCTTATTTTTCTGACTATTAAAAATATCCGTTTTTAGTCCGATACCATTCTTCAATTTAGTGTGTGATTCTAAAGCAGTGTGAACCAAAGAAACCTGCACAAAACTGTTCTAATCAAATTCTCTTATGCCCATCAAAACTTAAAACCTATTTTTCTTTTTTACACCCTAGACTACACTACTCCCCATAGGGTTTCCCTCTAAAGGTCATAGAAGCGACTAGCTCCCGACTACCTTGCTCCTCTGTGCCGCTCGTCCCGTACGCTCATATAAATATTCCTCGTGGTGACTGTCAAGACATCCGTATGTTGACCCAAGTACTGTTTTGCAACGCCACCTGCACCGTCTCAGGGGAGATGGCACCGAGCATGACAGAGGCTGCCTCAGATTATCCAGAACAGGTTTCACGTTTTCTCAGCCAACCCTGATTCTGCACCACGCATGTCGCGCCCATAGTATCAGAAAACAAACTATAGCCATACACTCAAAATTCACCCTATAAACTGAGTGAGGCCCACATTTCCAAGATATTGACGACAGCACTCTCCAACCGACACTTTGCTGATTTAACACGCAGTTCTAGAACTGCACTCTACTCCACCGGACGAGTAGGTCTCCAGTCTTAAAGCCCTCTCTCAACAGTGACAGTGGTTCTTTTAGAAATTGCAGCTCTCATAATTTGAATAATGTATTCAATTCAATGAATACATAGACCTTTTTTGGATACTATTTTTTCGCATTAACGAATGTGCTCGCTTGTTTTATAAATTTTGATTAAAAATACAACTTTTGATCATCCTGATGATGGAAACAGTATATATTTCCGAAACGTTGATTTGTAACATTTTTTGTGAAACAACTGCCCGATCTTATGTTAATTTTGAAGAGATCTCCCATTTCCTGTACATTTGTCTACTTGTTTTACTATGTTTTAAACTCTTCGAGGATTTAATAAAGAAAACTAATTTTCAAGAGAAAAAAGTATTTTACATACGCGCGAATGTGACAGCATCAAAGTGAAAATATTAGCTGAAAAATTAAGTAATTTTAAAACTTTTAATTCGCACTTCAAAAGCAATATATACATATATATATATTATATATATATATTAGTATACTCCATTAGATTTATCTTATCATTATGTGGACCTCATATTACCTATATATGTTTCTGGTAACTCTTACTGTCTCATCCACCTATACCTATTATCATAATATATATATAGCGTATTATATGTAATATACTACAGGTTACGGTACTATTATAATACGTAAGTATACTATATATATGAGGCGGTACATGCGCGCTGCTCTCTCGTCTCCTCTCTGGAAGGGTTTCACAGGGTATCCCCGAAAGGCCCTTGGGAGCCCTCTTTAAAGGAAGCAAGCTTGGCTACACCAACTGTTGTCATTTTAATAAACCTCACGGGTAGCCATGTATATCGTGTACTGCTGCCGTTTAGCGCCATGAGATGACACCGTACATGCATATGCAATCATGCGTTTGGCGCATAAACAATCTTTCTATCTTCTGAATCGAATCATCCCCCCACCCACAAAGAATGAACAAGAGGATATTGTGGTCATCAAGCAAAATGTACCTCCCCTCAGTACTTGAACCGATCCACTGGAAACTCGACCCACCCGTAAGCTCACTCTGATAAGGAAAGTAATAATTAGGACTTAACAGATTGTGCTCGCCTAAATGGCCGATAATAACTAAACATTTAGTCCTTACATATAAAATATATACAGGGTTTTGATGCATATGCACGAAAAAAGTTTTGAAATTAAGCTTATGTACTTCATACTCTGTTAAAAGTTTTGAAAAATGACAATCCAAAGCATTCAACTTCCAAATAAAGTGTAGCATGCAATTTTTATATATACTATCTCCCATTATTATATAATTACTCTACTATAGTATCACTACTACTATATATTAACTCAGAATATATATATATGTCATATATTATATATTATGATTATATTACAGAGCCTGTTCATACTTATTATGCATTATTTCACTTAATATTATGTATATATCACTATATCACTGTACGAATACTCAATACACGAGAGAAAGAACGAGAAAAGAACAGAGAGAGAGGAGGAGAGAGAAGAGAAGGAGAGACGAGAGAGAGAGAGGAGAGCTAAAAAATCGCTAATCATGCTCCATACCACCATACTACCATAACCATACTTACACCTAACCAACTCACACACAAACACAACACACACCACACACCACAGCTTCTCTTTACTTAAAATAAATGGCCAAAGTCCTGGTGATGAAGGATCGGTATACCGCAGAGAAAGGCACGTCTCGCGCTGAGAAAGCCCACTATAAACGACTAATATCACTATTGATATTTCGAGCTACCTATGCGAGGTCGTGCAATTACACTCGCAAAAACCAGGAAGATGAACAATACATTTAAAATGTAGAAATCTAAACTTTAGGAGTGTTATAAAAGACAAAAAAATAATAGCAAGGATCCTCTATAAGAAGAGTATATATAAACAAAATGAAAAATAAACACTAATAGAATAAATAAAACAAGTAAACAAAGGTACAAGTAATGACGGAGAGGAGGAATGGAAGAATACACTGATAAAGGAATTGTAAGTAAGATCTTCTGTAACATTTTATTTGAGCAATTGTTATCTTGATTTCGAGAATATTTGAGTATGTGACACAGGGTATAAGAGCGTTATTTGTTTATATTAATATAGCGGAAAATCATTTTGTTGGCGTGTTTTCATATATAAACTATAATTTTATTTATTATTGTTTAATTTTAATTAAATTTTTATTTTTAGGTTTGATATAGACACAGATACTAAGGATAATGAGTGGCAGCAGACCAATGATGTATGAGTCAGCCGAGCACAAAGTTAGATAGGCAATCCTTGCATGCTTCTTGAAACACAGGTATTGTGGATTACTTCGGTGAGTGCTTGAGTTAGTTTAATATTCGGTATTTCCATCTCCACATATCTTATCAAATGGTTGAACCATTCGTAGCGCGACGGGAATTATATAGACTCACTTTTCAGTGATAGTACAGGAAGGCCGCGGGGGTTCCTATAAACAATGAGAACATGAGGGCGTTTTATCATACTCTCGCCTGTGAAGGAATAGTATAGATCCTATAATGTCATAGTGTGATTTTGGTTTGACCCTTTTAAAATATTCTGTTGATTTTTAAAATAATAAATATAAAGGAAAAATTTTAAAAATTTAAAGATTATTAATTACGATCTGACTAGGGTGGACATTATGGCTCTCTCTAACAGCAGAAGTGAGTTTGATCACCCTAATACTGTCTATCACTTAAGAATATTATGAACTTAACACATTAATGAGATTTAAAATAATACGACATTCTCCTTTTTAATTACACATACTATATCTATAAGTTATGGGTAACAAAGGTTGGTGTAGCACAACTAACACGTAAATGGGCTAAAGCTTTTACCTATAAGAGCGTTGGTCCAGGCTCAAACGTAATGTACTTTTGAGTGTCGAATCACTGTATTCCTTAAAAGTATTTTTGTATATTTTTGAATTATATAAATATTGTGTGACACTGATACTAACTTATTTTTACATTAACAATTCTCGGGATCAAACTTCCAAATAATGTTTCTTTGTACTTTCTTAATACTTTACGTCTATAGTTTTAACAGGTCTTGGTAAATATAAGTATATATACATATAAATTTTATGGTTTTTTAATTAAAAGTAAAATTAACCTTAAAATTCTAAAAATCATTTTACTTTCTATTTAGAGTTGACAGAGAAGATCAAATGTTCAACTAAAATATTTCAAAAGTTTATTGTTAAAAAATTATTTTAATTACTTTTTATTTTAATTAAATTTTAGAATTATTTTGGGAGTTATTAATAAACAATTGTACCAGAGATTTGGTATTTATATGTTTTAAAAATTATTTTAAATACTTTTTATTTTTATTTGAAATTTATTTATTATATTGGTTATAATTTTTGTTTGTTTTTACACTTATATAAAATAATTATTTAAGAAAAATTTTATATATAAAACATTACTCTATTACAGGCACTGTAAGCAGTAAAAAAACAGTAAATAAATAGCAGCAAAATGGCCTAGCAAAACAGAAGGGGGCGTATACTTCCTTATTTGTTTCTTACTGCTTTTACTGGCTTTCTGCTTTACTCTTTAACTGCTGGCTTTCAGAAATATTTTTTAAATAATTATAATGACGGACAATTTAATATTAAACATTGGTACTAAACAAGACCTAAAGCGTAAAAGTAAATTTAATAGTCGCAGCAAATGAATAGCAAAACAGGAGGGGGATAATACTTATTTGTTTATACTTATGCTTTAAACCTGCTTAACCGGTTTTAATTTGATAAGCTGCTTTACATATCATAGTTTTAAGATATATTAATGAGAAGTTTTTAATTAAAACATGTATTAAAGAACCTGAAAGCATAAAAACAGTAAATCAATAACGCAAATGCATAGCATCATGAAGGAATAATAGGCCTTTTTGTATTAACTATGCATTTACTTCCTGGCTTTAACAACGTTGCTTAAGCAACATATTTTTAAATAAATCATTTGAGACTATCTTTACTTATTAAAAACATTTTATGTTTCGTAATCTTGATTTACTTTATATTATTCATAATATTCGTCACTGTTAACATAAATTTAATTTCAAAGTTTTAAAATGAATTTTGTATTTGTTTTTTATTATAATTAACATTATTATTATTATTATTATTTAATTAAATTCATTAATTATTATTATTTTGATTAATTATTATTACTTATAAAATTTAATTTTGTTTAAATTTCTCACAAAATTAAGAAAATTTAATTAATTACATTATTATAGTTCTCTTATTATTAATTATTATTTTGCTAATTTTACCCTCCTTATAATTGTTAAAACTTAGTCATTATATATTATTTATTTATTATTATTATTATTATTATTATTCATTATTATTATTATTATTATTATTGCTTGAGTATTATTTATGAATTATTTTTTATATACTATAATTTAATTATTATTTATTAATTCATTGCATTATTATTATTATTTATTAATTTACGGTCACAGGATCATTTACCTACGTGACTAATTATTTATTTTAATTTTAAAACCTGTAGGTATTTTTGGCTTCATTTCACAACCTTAACACAGACACTACTTACAAATAACACAAACAGCTCACCACTAACAACACAAATACACACACAATGCACTACTCCATATTAGCACCACACAGCAACACTCACACACATACACACACATACACAAGAATGTAGTTAGTGCTTACCACACAACATACGTTTTTGACAATTTTTAGACTTCTTGTCCTACAATCTTATTCGAAATGGCGTCAAACTTGAACTATACAAAGATGGGACTATGTCAAAAACATAGAATATCAAAAAATGAAAACATAAAAGAAATCACTACAGACATAGAAATACACCCGAAAACGACGTTTAAAAAGCTCCACTTTTAAACTTTGGTCAAAATTGGCTGAAAATTAGGAAAATTATGTCCATATCCAGTTTGGCGCCAAAACTGAACTAGTTTTGAGCAAATAATAGACCTGGCCTTTTAGTCGCTTCTTATAACAGGCCGAACGTACGTTGTAGATATATATATATATATATATATATATATATATATATATATATATATATATATATATATATATATATATATATATATATATATACTATATATATATATATATATATATTATATATATATATATATATATATATATATATATTATATATATATATTATATATATATATATATATATATATATATATATATATATATATATATATATATATATATATATATATATATATATAATAATAACAACAACTGCTATAACTTATATATATATAATATTGTTGTATGGTGCAGCACATAATTTTAGACAAAGTGCAAGATCCGAATCACAAGCTTTGGGAACAGCAGTAAAAACTATAAGTCTTCTTAAAATTAAGTGCCGAGAGGACAGTAATCCAATATTTAGAAGAATTTACAATTCTAGGTTTAAACGATCTGTATGAAGGTTCGTCAGAATCCTATCTATATTCTCTCAGCAATAAAGAAGAATGATTGTTCGCTCATCGCTATCTTAAGAAGGCCTTCGTACCACCGATCGATCAAATAAGTACATGAGACAGAGAAATTTTTGTGGCAACAGGACGGGGAGCGAAGTGATGAACGATTGATGTTCGGAATGATGAGCCTTCAAACCATCTGAACACCGACGACCATACTATTCGACACACCACCTGACAGGACTGACCCACAACATTAGCACACCAAACACACACACAGCCTACGCACACAGACTACCACACACACGAGTGACACACCCTCTGGCTTGATCGCGCGTTCTACTACTACGTAGTATCTCGTGATTTTAGCGATCACTCAGCGTGTGGATTTTTCTAATTAGGGGATAAAAGTTGTCGCAATGGTAGTTTTTGGGTATAAACTACTGTATTTACTGAAAATATTATCTTATTTTATCTTGATTTTTTATATTTTCTCTTTACTATTCTTTTTCTTGTTTCACGGTTTATTAATGCCAACCGTCAATACTATCACTTTCTTCTGAAATACCATTTTTTCACGCTTCCAGACGGATATTAGATGTACACTGTATCAACCATAGTTACTCTGGAAAGTTCAAGACTATATCATTCAAGCTTCTATTTAGCGGTTTTGATTACGAATCATTCTCACTACAACTTCTATGTTTAGTTTTCAATCGAAGAACCTTTTGAATGGATACAAGAATATATTATTTTGTACTTTGCTCTCATTGTGTTGGTATTTACTATACTAATTTGTAACTAGATTTATTTAAACTTGCTATATATTTTCAACGATGATTGTTGTATATATATTTAAGTACTTATAATATTTTATATCATATTTAATTAATTAAAATTAATTATAATATTAATATTATATATATTTATGATTATATAGTTATATATAATAAGATTAATATAATTAGAATGATTATATTTATATATATGACTTAGTATTATATTATTAATATTAATATATATAATATATATACTAAAAGTCATATACTACCTATTAGTATAATTATATAGATCATTGATGGTCAGCCTCCTAAGGAAAAGAGCAACTATGACAAGCAGCTAAGCAAACCCAGAGCAGTGTTTCGACTACGTATCAACGTACCAGGTTAAAATAAGTATGAGAAATTTTAAGTCAATATCAGGATGTACTAAGCTTTTGTGTTAAATTCGCAAAATAGAGAGGACTTACAAGACAAAGAAAATCTCATTTTTGATAGCTCAGAACAGATTTATCGTAGAAAGGTGAACAGAAGTAGCGTATAAAATTAAGTTAAAATGATATATCCTAGGTACAACCTCTTGCTAATGACCTTACCTCTAACAACGAAGGATATGATACATGGAGAAAATATGTGAGGCAGAGGGAAATACGCGATACCCAGAAGGAGGAAGAGATGAGAACCTAGAGAGGTGCAGATGTTTGGTAAATGTTGTATTTATATGAATATGGAATGTCTTTAAACAAATGAGCGAAATCTGATACGAAGGACGGAGAGGACCGTAAACGAAGAACGTAGGGCAAGAGAGTACGGGATTTTAGCGGTACGGAGGCATACCGACACGCGGGACGACGGAGTAACGAGACGTGGACTTTCGTCCCCCCCTCAAATAGTACCCTACACGTTCACGCCTCGAAACCCCATAGAATAAGGATTATAAAAAGAGAAAATAGATAATATATTTTATAATAAAAACCGATCATTAGAAGTAAATCAGCATTTTGGCAACTTTTATTGATCTCGTGGATGCGAGTATATGTAACGGGAGTTGCAAAAGGTCAGATTACCGAACACCGAACACATCCTCGAAGCACAATATTCTAATTATTACAAAACATCTAACTCTATTATAACAAACGTATATAGCACCCCACAGCAGTATATGAACATTTGTATTTCATATCTTTCATTTTCTCATTGTTCAAGCAATAACAAATCTAGTCTATCTCATCTTTCCACACTTATCATACTTGATTATAAGTTACATGAGCATGATGCTCTTCTGACGGGATACTCAGGAGGAGCCACGTACGTATTATACTTAATTATCGGTATTATAGATATAGTAGTTATAGTTAATATGATGATATATATATAAGTTAGAAGATACCAAAAAAGCTTAACTCAAATACAACGTATACAGTCGTAATTACAGATTAGATACGTATAACATCACAAGAAAGTATAAATCATCTATAGCACTATATGAGCTATTAATTATTACTTAAGATTAAATAAAATATAGTATCTAGTTATCATAATTATAATAGATATATGACATTAGAGATGATATATATATTATACATGTATTAATAGATATATATATAGATATGTAGTATATATGATACTATATATATAGCTATATATATATATTATTATAATATATAGATATTAGAGACTAAGTATTAAATATAATTATAGAATATAGATAGTATTATTTTTAATATATATACATACTGAGAGATGTACTAGTATTATTATATATTTATATATAGGATAGTATACAAGCTAAATATGGACTTATGAGATTATATGAAGATAAGACGTAAATATATAGAAATATGAGGTTATTTAGATATATAGAAATATTATCATAATTATTATATAATTACTTAGATAGATCTAGTAATACCTAATAGGCATTATATATAAGTATTTATAGATAGTGTATACTATAGCTATTCAAGGGCAATTTAAGTATAAAATAGTGATTATCGTCATATTCTTACTAATTAATATATATAATAATATATTATTATTATATATATGTATATATATATACTATATATATATCGAGCAATTGATTTAATATTACAGACTTTTTTTATGTGAATACATTAATTTTTTCATCTCTTTTACAATGAATTTAATAATTATAGCAAAACAACAAAGTATTACTGTTATAATAACATAATACGTAGTTTATTTACCCAGTAATAGGTTATAGCGTGTACTATGTTAGGAGTGAATGTAGTATTGCATATAGTACTATAGTGATCTCTCTTCTCAGATTTTTAGATTTAATGTAAATATATACTATATCTTATCTTATAACTTAATATAGTGATAAGATACACGGCAGCGTATATATTAGTACTGATATGAAGGGTAATTGAATGTATTTATGACCTAGACGTTAACATCAGTTCTAAACCGCCTAGGACTACAGCTACAGTATGACTCAAATAGTAGACGGATAGTGGGGTAAGTCTCAATAATGTATCAGATTTGCTTGAAGTGTCACAAATGATTTTTGTCTCGAGTAAGATAATTCACATAATCTAGAAAATAGATATCTCAAGGGTGTAGAAATTAAAGCATCGAAGGAGTTAAGACGGCAAAGTGGTGGAATTACCTGTAAATTTAATCAATTCAACTATTTATGAAGCTTAAAAAGCTAGAAATTCTCTAAAACAAAAACAGTACTATTAATATATATATAGATTACTCAGAGGAAATAGTTAATACTATAGCATGAAACGTGACAGAGTGAAATATCCCTACGTAAAATGTAGACTGATATACTAATATTATGTAAACAAGAGTTTAGATCAACCAGTTTAGAAACTGCTTAGATTATTACCATAAAGTCGACTCATAAGTCGTATCACTTTAAGACTAAAACATTCTAGATTTATTAATATAGTGGACTAAGGTCAGTATGTGTAAATAATATTTTAGTTGATTTTTTGCAGATAGGCATAAGTAACTCTATTGATAGCACAATCTGTTATTAATAATTATATAAGTATCCCCTTTCCTCATTATGGAATAATAAAATTAAAAGTTCACTCACAAAGCTAAAAAATAAGATTAAATCGCTGAGTTAGTTATTTGATAATATTGGTAGAGTAATGTAATATTCACCCTTTTTGGGTCATCAGTCGAGAGTATATACATCAAACTCGTTCTCAAAGCAATAGAGTACTGAGTAAATAACAAAATTCATCAGTGAATTGAAAGTAAAAATAATTTAGCCCTAGACAATGAGATAAGATACTACTCTTAATATTAATGTCCCGAAAGAAACGGAAATTTTTACAGAAATAAACCTATTGTATACAAAATTCATACTGCGTTTCTATGATATACAGTAACCATATATAACAACACCGTTACTAATATTGATATAAAGTTATCTAAATGATCAAATCTATTCAAGAATTTAGTATATAATTGAAGTATAAATATCTTTTAATATATATTGATTCATTTTCGGGACTGAATTCGTTGGCAAGATCAATCCCTCAAAATACGATTAGAAATGCTTCTGGGTAATAAGTTGTTTTACGAGGGAGATGTTAATAATAAATAAATAATATTGAGTATAGTGTATATAGTAAAGATTGTAATGATTTCTGCTATACTCTCGAGATTCACTGGGCTACTTTTTGGATAAGAAAATTAATGAAGGAGATCGGAAAAGGACGCAGGCCCTCCTTAAGACGTACAAGAAATGTTAGAAACTTAGGTAGAAGAGAAATTCAGGTGGTAAAAATTATACAGAAGGGATATATATATTTCATGACATACTATTGTAATTGAGTGCTGGTCGTTCCTAAAGAACGTGAAACCCTCTCTCTTCAGGAGATGGGTGAAATAACATACTATCTAGTAAACTTGAGGCACTATTAAAAGAAAACAGAGACAAAATTGGGGTGATTACATGCCCTTTCATCTGTCCTCCACGCACTCTTCACAGATATGTGAAGATTATGAGATGTGTATTATATAAAAAAAAAATACTAAGGCCTGTGGTGAACATGTCAATAATAATGTAGATTTATTGTAGTTGTACCACAAATGTTGTGATAATTGCTCGTATATTTAGTATATGATTAAAAAAGGATATATTCTCGGACCTCTCTATAACAAAGTCTAATCCAAAAGTTCCATTAAGGGGGATACAAATTTATTTTTTAAAAAAATAAATATAAAATATGTTTTTATATTTTTATTAAATTTGGGATTTATTTTTTTTTTTGTAATATAGCATTTTTCATTATTACTCTGTTACTACTTTTTGTCATAAATATAAATTAAACATTAATTTATTGAATAGCATATATTAAAATTTATATAAAGACAAGAATAAATGAATATAAGAAGAATTAACTAAGAATATCTCTGCGCGAGCGTAGTAATTTTTGTATAATGTATATAGTATTAGGTAAATTATTAGATCATAGATGACAATTACCTGCCTATGGATTAAACGTACTTTAGGATAATTAAGACATTATATTTTTCTTATAGTTTTAATAGAAGAAAAAGTTGGGATAGAAAATTTCGTATAGAAACAATGCCCCAATGAATATAATGTTATCATTCTGTAAGTAGCATTACTTACCATTCCAATTCTAATTTTAATCTATATGCCCCAGAGTTTATTATATAAAGGAGCCCATATATCGTATATTAGGTAGTAACCCCCTGCACTGTCGTGGTTCTGATCTGTCTGTCTGTCTGTTCTAGTCTGTCTGTTCTGTCTGTCTGTCTGTCGATTCTCTCTCTCTCTTTACCTCATCTCTCTCTCTTTCTACTCTTTATCTCGATCTTACTCTCTCTCTCTCTCGATAGCTCTCTTCTCTCTCTCTCTCATTACTTACTCGATACTCTCTCTGATATCGCTAGAGATTAAGATGTGTAATATGTATGTTGCTTGTGCACAATGTGATCGTAAAGTTGCAAAACAATTAAAGCAGGGTGCTCGCATTATCCATTCAAAGGAAGCAAAAAGAACGGTAGGGATAGTTGACGATCAGAAATTAAATTGAACACGTGCTTAGTCACTAAGTGGGGTATTTGATATTAAATATAGATAGTAATAGTAATGAATAATATAATAAGATAATATATAATTATATATTTAATATATATATATATATAGATGATAAATAGAATAGATAAGATAATATATATATACTATGCTGACATATATAAAGAATGATAATAGATATATTGAAGATATATACTAATATATTATAAAGTAATAGTTAAAATATAGATATTATTATATATCTAAGATATATATAAGATTTTAACAGATAACATCAGTCGAGAAGTTAAGAATAAATAAGCGAAGCGGGTAGAATAAAGCTGAATAATAAGAGGGATAAGGAATCAGTGATAGGTATATTACAAAAGGAGTGTGTCCTGTAAAAAAGAAATTTTCGCGAGAAAAAGGCGACGAAAGCCGCCAGCGTGACGGGGGTAAACAGAGGAAAAGCAGTATGGCATAGATACAAGTCATAAAGAGGTCTGAGCTGGACGGTTACCTATGGATATCTAGAGTGTACAGCATACTCATATGCTAATAAAGGTACATAAGGTTAAGTTATAAGTATATAAGTGTAAGGATGACTTATGTAGTCTATTAATACAGACTATAGTGTATCAATTTGGCCGACTTTAAAATAGATGAAATGATCAAGTAACAATGACATTGGCTGTGCCGGGCGTAGTGTCTCAATACGATCCCTTAAATGGTCTTAAATAAATTTATATGTATTAGCTTCAATGTGCTAGTTTCTTAGTTTTAATGAAATAATATTATGCATTAAATGATGAATTATTAAATTAACAAGTTGATAATTTCTAAAGATGTAACTTTTGGTATGACCAGAAAACGTTTTTTCGGAAAGTTATCCATTCAAAGGGTGCATGCAATACTAAAAGTTAATATGCATGCTGCGGGAATCATTTATAGATATCTGTAAAGTTAACTACGGGTAATTTTATATACTATTCATTAGTTAAGTAGCTTGGGGTCTATATTTAAGTAGCAGTTGTTTAGGGTTAGTTATATATCATATATATATTAGGTACTAAAGTATCACAGTATTTTTATTCATTTAAAGATATATATATATCAGATTATATTATACTGACATTTTTATTAATAAAATAGTAATAGTATTACTAATTGGGATAGATTATTCATTAGAGTTAATTAATTCATGTAGAAGTTATCATTTAATGATACTTGTGCAAATGCTATATTATTTATTTTAATAGTATATAGATTATTATATATATATTAATATGTTATTTAAGTATTTATTAATTAAATATAGATTTAATCAAATGTAAAATAATTAGAAGTAAATATATTAGTATCTATTTATTGTATCTATTATTTATCATTATGTTATTATTATTAAAATCTAATTAATTAGTATATTTTGTATTTATTATTTATTAATGCGTAAATTTGATCATGTGGTAGGAATAACTATTAGGTGCCCAGAGAGGTGCTAAAGATGTGGAATATTGCTAATACAAGTTATATAAAGGTTCTATCAAATAACGCCACTGTACATTCGTCTCGGCTTTGTGATACTCATATATAATAATAGTTGGTAATACATTAAAAGAACATATGGGTGTAGTAATCGAAACCAACACGTGTTAAAGTAAACATTGTATTGTAGATCCAAATATATATGAATAATAAGTATGTGGCTATACTAAGGGAATGGATATCCTATAGTATAGACGAAAGAAGTGCGACTGACTAGCAATGCTCTAGTTTGACGTGTAACAAGATAGCTCGCTCACGGAAATATACTGAGATGTATGGCTCAACATAGAAGAACATGTAGATTAAGAATACTATGGCTTATTTATAGCAAAATATTTAGATGTTATACGAGTAAAAATTTTCATTAATTTGATTATGTATATCACATATGTAATATATACATAATAATATATGAAAAGTAAGAAGTTTATGACAACGATTGATAAAGAACATAACAAATGATAAATATTAGTTAGAATTAACCCCTATTACAATTAACGCTCGAATAATATAAACCCTAATTTAAGAATAAAGAATGGATGGAATGAGGCCAAAAGAGAGAGATAGAGCGAAGGTATAAAAAAATGAAGGAATCTGAACATATCTGAGATTATGTCAAGAAGTAACAAATTTTGTATAATAAAAAGATTATAATGAATTTAATGTTTATAAATACATATACATATTATAAATAGAGAATTTTGATACTGGGCTTGCCACCAACAATTTCTTATTAAATTCAAATACTAATTGTCAATGATATTTAAAAAAATTTCATAAGATAGTAAGTACAAATATTAGTATAGATATGTACTTTAACCTCAAAAATGCGATATGGAAAGGTTGAAAGATCTATATGTATTAGTCTAACTTATTATTATATTATTTTACTATATTAATTAACTTTATAAATGTAATTTTTAATTTATGCTAGATAACCTATTACATGATAACATAAATCCGACAATATAGTGAAAGAACGCTATTTATATGAAATACAAAGATAAAAGAGGAATAAAATATCTCAGAGTACTTATATATATGATTATAATGATATTAATATATTAATATAGTCATATAAATAAGATTTATTTTTCTACTAAATAAAACTTATTAGGTAAATAGTAATAAATATATAAGGGACAGTCGAAAGACTATGAACAGTGGTCAGATGGAAACTAAAATAACTACTCAGTCATCCTTT
>JABUQX010035045.1:2500-39631 GCA_015478945.1 Trachelipus rathkii
CGTATAACAACCATGTTGGTGTCCTTATAAGGTTTTCAAGGTCGTAGGAGTTCGAATATATGTTGGTTATAAGCCCGTGATGGGGTGTCTAGGACCCCCATTGAGGGGGGTCCTGACTGAAAAAAGAGCACAGAGTGCCAAAAAAACAAAGGAGGAAGAAAGAAGGATGAAAAATCCATTAAAAGAAGGGAAAGAATGAAAAAAGGAGTCTGACTCAGAGGAGTAGGAGTTGACAGCCCGCACCGGTGCTGGCTCCGGTGAGGTGCCGAGTTATTAAATTTTAGTGTAATGATACAATGTTTGTGTGTGCCTTTATATGTTATTGGGTCTGATAGATTCGAAAAATAATGGTTTTGTCAGAACCATCAGAAATAAAAAATAAAATAAATAAATAAATAAATAAAATAAATAAATAAATAATAAATAAATTTCTTATTCTTTTTATGTTATAACTTACAAATTTACGTTTACATACCCCTAAAGCAGTAAATCACTAAATCAAACCACCATCCAACCCAGCATCCAACCTCCTTCCTGACCATCTGTGATCTATTGATCTATTGATTAAAGGTCCACATTTTGAGTATCATTTTGAGGGAAATTACCCCTCCGAAGGAGGGTAAGGCCTCAGCCCTTCGGGCTGAGCCCCAAAGCCGCTTACACCCCTTCGGGATGATCCCCCCTCTCAAGATTTCACACCCTTTCAGGGGCGCATCCCCCCTTGGTTTTCTCTCGGAAGGTTATGTGTGTTGGCATTAGATTACTCTTGGTTAATGAAACCTGTTTATTCGTAAAAGTTAGGTACGTTATGTTAAATATTACTTTGACAATGTGAAAAATAACACTGATTGGTTAGAGAAATGATGAGTTTTGTAAGATATTAATGTGTTACCTGCGATATGTTTAGAAAACATGAGCCTAGGTTAAGTTTTGTTGAGTAATGTCAGGTTTGCCCCGAGAAGTTTGCTAATGTCTACGTTTATTCATAATTCAAATGATGTTATACTCGAGGACGAGTGCCACTTTGATGAAGATAGTGTCAATTCATAGTTCGAGATGGCGGTATCTTTGATAGATTGGTTCACTTGTTAAGGGATTTTGTTAGATAATTACGTCTTTACCTGTTACATAAGGCTGCAGCCCAAAGGGGCTGTGCCCTTTACCGCTTACACCCCCCTTCGAGGTACCCCGAGATGGGTCTTCGTGCTCTCTCTGGGGCGTGATCTCCAAGGTAGTGCTTACCAGTGGTTACGTGCTATCAAATCGGCCTCTGTATGATTGCGCTGTTTGGGCCTAATCTAACAGTTTTGAAATGATAATTTTCGAAAGGGGGGCGGGGGTCTAAAATAGGTGAAGGATAAAAAATTTATGTTACCCATGGAAAGCTTAGGTGTTACAAGGACACATCCCATGGCGTTTTTCTCTCGGAAGGTTAGTGTGTTTGCTTTATAGATTACTCTTGATTAATGAAAAACTGTTTTATTCGTAAGTTAGGTACTTATGTTAAATTTTACTATGACAATGTGAAAAAAACACTGATTTGTTAGAGAAATGATGAGGTTTTTGTAAGATATTACTGTGTTAACGGACGATGTAATGTGTTAGAAACGTTAGCCTAGGTTAAGTTTTTGTGGGTAATGTTAGGTTTGCCCCTAGAATTTTTGCTAATGTCTTATGTTTATTCATAGCGTCATATTGGTGTTATTACTCAAAACGAGTTTGACACTTTGATGAAGCGATGGTGTTAAATTTGGTTATTTCCAGATGTTGGTAATCGTTTGATAGTTTGGTCCACTTTTGTTGAGGGATTTTGTTTAGATGATGCGGTTTTACCTGTTGCTGATATGCGAGAAAAGTGGGAACATATCGAGTTTTGTATGACCTATTAGCTACTTTACCTTTGATAAGTAGGGAATTTTCAGGATGTTAGCTGATTATTCATACGCGAGGTATTTTAGGTTTGCATTTGTACATTATATATTCTTAAAAGTTGCCGGTAAGATGTTTAAGCTTTATTGATGCTAAAACCTTGTTGGTTAAGCATATATTTCAATGGTTAGTATATATAAAAGACTTAATTGTGTGTTTATGTTTGGATAAAACTTGTAGGTTTTACAATATTCGTTGGTACTGTATGATTAATTTGGACAAGATTATATAAATCCTTGTTAAGATATTACTATGGTCAATGTAAAATTAACGTTTTAATATGTTAGAATATTGCTTGGAAAAAAGTGTTGATAGGGTTACCGTTTGTATGCAATGTTATTACTTTACAGGTTGTTTAAGTGTGGCGGCTTTGCTAATGTTAAACACTTTATTCGTGTGCTTAAGTTGTTAGTTGTGTTGTACATTTATTTCTAGTTCATATGATGTATTGTTAGCTATTTAATATGAAAACCTGTTATGTTAGGCATATATTCGGTGGTTAGTATATAAAGAACTCATTTTGCGCAATGTTTATCCGAATGATACTCTAATGCTACGTAAATCAGTTGTTAATGTAAAATTAACATGATATGTTAGAGATATTGCTTGAAAAAGTGTGAATAGGTACGTTTTGTACGCTGTGTAGGTACTTTATGCTGTTAAGTATGGAACTTGTTAAATGTTAGTTGTTTATTCGTGATAGATTCGTCGATGTACATTATTCTTAGTTCTGGTATTGCTATGTTAGCTTTATTAATTGTGTGAAAACCTTGTTATGTTAGCATATATTCGTTGGTTTTGTATATAAAGAACTTATCTTTGTACTATGTTATTGTGGTTGTTGTTGTCTAACGATAATATATACCCTTTTGAACTGATATGGGTCATTTCGTACGTCGTATTCTTGTTTAATTTCTTCTGATTGGTTGAAAGAAAAGAATCTCATTACATTTAAAGGATGTTTATACACTATTTTCCTTCCACACAAATAATCAGGGGCCACATGAAAAGTAGGCAAATCAGTTTTCGGCAGTGCTGATACGAGATATCTCCACCGCAAATCTCTACGCTTGTGTTAATATCTTCATGAGGAGTTATCGTTATTCCCAACCGAATGTTGTCATTCTATATTTAATTCGTAAAACCGGAATGGCGACTTGCTACATCTGCTTTGGTGTTACCTGCCAGAAGGGGTTCCATTATAATAAGTATTGCATCACTTTATTCAAATGGTATAGCTTAAAATCATTTTCATGTTTAGACTTGATATTTCGAAAGGGCGGCGAGTCTAAAAAGAATGAATGTTATTGGGTAAGGATATGATAAATTGTTAAATATTACTATGAAATGTGAAATTAACACTGTTGCATATATCGTTGTCTGTATGATAATCGGTCAGGGTTATGATACATTTTTTATAAATGTTACTGTGTCAATGTAAGATTAACGTTAATATGTTCGAGATATGCTTGAAAAAAGTATGAACAGTTTACGTTTTGTATGTAAAGTTAGTTACTTTATGTTTATGTAAGTGTGGAAACTTTTGTTAATGTTTTAACAGTTTATTTAGGACGTAAGATTGTGTTAGGTGTCACCTTGTACATTATTTTCCTGGTTCATTATTGCTATGTTAGCTATATTAATTATGAAAACCTTGTTATGTTAGAATATATTCGATGGTTAGTATATTAAAGAAACTCTTTTTTCTATGTTATCCGAAATTGATACTCTAAAGTGCACGTAAACATTTTAATGGTAAAATTTAACATCGAGATGTTAGAGATATGCTGGAAAAAAGTGTAAGGTTACGTTTTGTATGCCTATGCAGGTATCTTACTGCTGTTAAGGTATTGGAACTGTTGTTAATGTTAGCTGTTTTTCTAAGCGTAAGATTGTGTTGATTTTGTTATCTGTACATTATTATTCTTAGTCTGGTTAATGCTATGTTAGCTGTATTAATGAAAAAAATTTACGTTAGCATATATTCGTTGGTGGGTAATATAAAGAACTTATTTTTGGACTGTTATTGTTGTTGTTGTTGTTGTTGTTGTTGTTGTTGTCTAACGAGAATATATATACCCCTTTTGAACTGATATGGTTCGTTCGTGCAATGTTGAATTCTTGTTTACTTTCTTCTGATTGTTGAAAGAAAGAATCTCGGTTACCTTTTAGAGCTTGTATTACATCCAAAATTCGTTTCAGTAAGACATTTTTTCGGCTGTGGGGTATGCATGACCTCTCATCTGCCCTACGAATGTCCGTCTTTACGAGGACTTTTACTTAGTATTTCCATCAGGTACTTGATCATCGTCAAAGTGAAATTTTTCCTGTGTTGGTATATGTATCCTATCATAGTCTATTACAAGACTTAGACTATGATAGGATTCGTATGAGGGTTGGAATATAGCATCAATGACTTCATTAGCAAGCATTTCGAATGATGTTTCAAGATCTCTTGGTTCATGGAAGAAGTTTTCATCAATAACCTATATGAAGTAAAGGTTATTGATGAAAACTTCTTCCATGGACTTTTTAAGTTTCTCTACAGAGATATGCATTAAATGGATTAGTGCTGTAGGTTGTATGTGAATCTTTGTTAATGTTAGCAGTTTATTCTTGCTTAAGATGTGCCTGGTTTGCCTTTGTACATTATATTCTTAGTTCTGGTAATGTTATGTTGACTTTATTAATATGAAAACTTTGTTACGTTAGAGTATACTCATTGGTCTGTATGATAATTACACACGGTTATGGTAAATTTTTGTTAAATATTACAGTCTTAATGTAAAATAACAGCGATATGTTAGAAAAGTGTAAGTAGGTTACGTCTTTGTATGCTATATTAGTTACTTTACTGGTGTTAAGTGTGGAACTTTGTTAACGTTAACAGTTTATTCCTGTTTAAGATGTGCTAAGTTTGTCTTTGGGGGGTTATATTCATAGTTCAGATGATACTAAGTAAGCTTTATTTATGTGAAAAACTTTTTGTAACCTCAAAATAATTTTGATTGATCTTTTTTAAAAAAAAATGTTTTTTTTTTTTATTTTATCCAAAAATGATACTCAAAATGTGACCTTAATCAATTAGATCTCATAGATCACAGAATGGTCAGGAGGGAGGTTGGATGCTGATTGGATGGTGGTTTGATTTTACTTGAATTACTGCTTTAGGGTATGTAAAAACGTAAATTTGTAAGTTATAAACATGAAAAAGAATAAAAAAAATTTTATTATAATTTATTTATTTATTTATTTTTTATTCTTGTGATGGTTCTGAAAACCATTATTTTCGAAATCTACAGGACCCAATAACATATATAAGGGACACCAAACATTGTCATCATTACACTAATATTGTAATAACTCGGACCGCACCGGAGCCCAGCACCGGTGCGGCTTGTCAACTCCTACTCCTCTGAGTCAGACTTCTTTTTCATTCTTTCCTTCTTTATTCATCTTTCATCCTTCTTTCTTCCTCCTTTGTTTTTTGCACTCTGTGCTCTTTTTTTCAGTCAGGACCCCCCTTAATGGTTGTCCTAGACCACCCCATACGGGCTTGTACTAACCATCATATTCGAAACTCTACGACCTTGAAAAAACATATATAGGACACAATATGTTGTTATACGACTGTTTATTAACACGCACCGCCAGTGTTCTCCAGCACCCGGTGCGGTGCGGTGCGGTACGGAGATGGACCCGAGGGCTGAGCTGAAGTCGGCTCGAAATTGAGATCACTCCGTGATCTCAATTTCTTCGACGTAATAATAATAATAATAATAATAATAATAATAATGTGTATGTGTATGTGTATGTGCGCGCGCGCTCTCGCGCGCTGACGTAATCTCGTCTGCGACGAGATTACGTCATCACGCTCGAGCCTAACTCTCGTTAGGCTTAATTTCGGTCGCTCAGATCCCGCAAAAAGAGCGTAAACCAAATATCGGCGTCCACCCTCGGGGGTGACCCCCCTCTATATACATCCCACCAACTTGAAATTTACCCTGTTTCGAGCTTAAAACCTCAATAGATTATATTCCAAGTTTTAGACCTATATCTCTGTCTTCAATCGAAAAAGGGTGTGCAAGTGCGCAGTGGTACCCAATTACTAATATATATATATATATATATATATATATATATATATATATATATATATATATATATATATATATATATATATATATATATATATATATATATATATATAAATATATATAATATATGATTATATATATAGGCACTTACTCCATTAAAAAGGAAGTTACATAAAAAGACATGATATCGGAAAATCGCCTAACGCTGCGCGTGAAACCCTGCAGTGTCACGTGTTAGATAAAACTCCAATAGAAAGAGCTCAAAGTGGCCTATTTTTGCCATTTTAATTTTAATTGGAATTTTTTTTTATTTTTTTATTTTTTGAAGAGTCTCGAGAGGACGGAGGGGACAGAGGCGGTTTGTCATCCCCCGCTGAAGCTGGAGAGACGCTGACTCTTCCATCTTGCGATTTAATCTTGGGCATTCCCTTTAGTTAAAAAAAAAAAAAAGTTTTTTTTTTCTGATGCTGAATTGACTTGAAATAATCGAAAAAAATTCGTCTGCATCGTTCGATCGGTATACATTTGTTGACTTCCTATAAGGGCAAGTTTTCATATATATATATATATATATATATATATATATATTATATATATATAATATATATTATATATAAATATATATACATATAATTATATAATATAATATATATTAATATTATATATATATATATATATATAATATGTTACGTTTCGGTTTAGGACCCAATAAGTTCAGGTTACGATAAATTTGTAAATATACACAGTAAATTCTGTGTTTCCTGAACAAATCTTATCTTACCTTAAACGAGTTTTCGACCTAAAACAAAACGTTGATATGTGGCAACGCTTTTGCGCCTTATGCAAGGATGAAATATCCGATCATCGGAAACAATCGATTTTTTCGTCATTGCTACCACTTAGCTGACAAGATAACCCAATTTCTTATAATTGAAATCTTACTCGCAAAGGTCCTTTATTCATTATAAAAAAAAAAAAATAAAAAAAAAAACTAATAAAAAAAAAATAATAATTTTTTGTTTTATTTTTCCTTAAGCACGTCCTAAATCAGTAAGCTTGTGAATTTAGGGCAACATTTACAGAATTAAGGAAATCCTTACGTTGGTAAACATTTTCTTACGATTTTGAGCCAAATTTAACAAAAAACATATATATATATATATATATATATATATATTATATATATATATATATATATATATATATATATATATATATATATATTAATCATCTGTATCAATAATCTTCCTGTTAGAGTTTTTATATATAAAAACTAATTTCGAAGCTTTCTCAGTTCCAAGTCTATTTCTTAGCTTCGATTGTATTATACCAAAGGAGGAGAAAACTCTTTCCAAACCAGCAGATGACGCAACTGTCGTAAATAATTTCGTAATCAAGTTCTTCATATTCGTGTCTATGACATGTGTTTGAGACAGCCACCATGCAAGGGGGCCAGCTTGTAATATTTCTTCAGAAAATAAGTAAGGTTTAAAAGGAGGTACGCTAGCTTTGTATTTCACAATTAATGGCATAGTTTCAGGAAAGTTCTTCTGTGCCCATTCCATTCCAATACTTTCTTCCTCATAAGTAAGGATTTTACCTCTAAATGTTGGGTGTAATATATTTGCTAAATAGTGAGCTGGTGTTAATGCTTCCTCTAATCGTTTGCAAAGACAAAACATGAAATCTTTATTATTCCCAATTTCATCATGAAGTTTAAGTTCTAAATTTTTCCATATTTCTGTTGCTTCTCCAATGTTGCAATATATATATAGTATATATATTATATATATATATATATATTAATGGGAACTATCTGAATTATATATTATTTATTTTATTTGATAATACAGTATAATATATAAACATTTTCTTTTTTGAATTTATTGTATTTAAAAATTATTGAATATATGTATATAATATTATATACTATTATATAATATTAATATATATATATAATATATATATATATCATATTTATATATATATATAAAATTTTCTTACTTAAATATTATATATTATATATTTAATATTTATATATATATATATATATATATATATATATATATATATATATATATATATATAAACAAATTCTATTTTGAAAATTTAATTTATACGATATTAAACATATTTTAAACAATTGAATTAAAGTTACTTTTCTTCTTCCTCTCTTATTTTTCTTTCATTTTCTTCTATATCTTCTGAATGTTTATCAAGCACAATTTTCAAGTTATTCTGTTTATATATAAGAAAATTGGTTCCCGGTTCTAATTCTTCAAGTTCTTCAAATTTCTTGATGTCTTGGAAATCTTTTTTTCATATCATAATCTTGAAAGAAAGTCTTGGGGAGAAAATCAAAATTATCATCTTCGAGTTTCGATCCTTTTTTGAATGAACTTATTTTGTTCTTCTAACTTTAAATGTGCCATTTTCAAAGCATCTGTTAAATTTATGCATTCGATAAATGATTTAATACTTTTCCCATCTTTCCAGCAATTCCGATTTATAATCGAGTTCGCCTCTTTTAACGTAAAGAGTCTCTAGTACAGGAAATCTAATTTTCTCTATTTACTAAATTTAAAATTACTATTTTAAGAAATATAAATAATTATATTTTCTTTTTATTTTAATATTATATTATTATTATTATACTTAACTAATAAATTTTTTTTTTGTGATATATTATATATTTTATTTTATATTTTTTTTTATTATTTTTTTAATTTAATATATTCTAAAACTTTCGTATATATTTTATTACTTTTATTCTATATGTATTTTTATTTGATAGGTATTATTATTATATATTATAATCGCTTTATATATATAATTGATGTATATAACCCCCTAAAATACGTTATTTTTTTGTGATTAGCTGTAACACATATAAAAATATCTAATATTAAAATATTGTAAAAAAAGAATGTTGGATGCCTTTTGGGCTTGGTCAAACCCTAAATAACCAGCCGTGGTATAGATTTCACCTTAACTTATACTCACAGTATTCTATTATATATAATAATATATATATACTAGATACCCTTAAAATATTTATACTAAAATGTATAAATGAATATATATATGATACTGAGATATATATATACTATATTTATAAAATATAATATATATCTATATCCTAATTATTTTTTAAATATAGTATATATTATTATTTTATTTATTTTTTTTTCTATATTATATCATATTTCACTGATTAAATACAAGCGGAAAAGTGGGTAAGAAAACAAATATATAAACCCACTCTATTATAGTTTCATTAGACATATAAATATATTATATATATTTATATTATAATTAGCATATACTTATTTATATATAAATTAATGGATATATACTAAATTAATAATATATATATTAATATAATACTCAGACTATTTTTGATGTCTCATTCTTATCCATATACATTAGTAATAAATAATTTTTTGATTTCTTTGATATTTAACCTAATATAACATAATTAATTATATCATATATATATTATATATTTATTATATTATACATCGTAAAAGGGGATTTTAGACGAAATAAGTATTCGGTGGTAACTTTTTGGCAGGAGAGTTTTCTCCTAATAAAATTAAAATGTTTTTAATAATTCTGTTATGTTCATAGCCTTCCACTTTGAGATAATTTTAAAAGATATATACATAGTTTATTACATTATATCTATTAGGGCATTGAGGCAAGTACGACTGGTACGAGATTATTTTATAATTACATGGCCCTTGAACTCTCTTCTGTCATGATAGGTAACACATAGACAGCAGCAACAATCAACACGAACAGCCCATACTTTTTTTTTTATATGTATAAGTATATATTAGTATATAGTAATGTTTGTTTTTTTATATTATATATAGTTATATATATTATATATATATATATATATTATACCTATAATAAATATATACTATATATATCAATAGTCTGATATTCTGATATATATATATATAAGTATATAATATTAATGATTTATTTTATTATAAATTATAATTTATTATCTATTTTATTATTTTATATCTATATTTTTTTTTTTAACATATATATTATACTTATATATTTAAAAGGCTAAATATATATATCATTAAAGTATATAATAATTACTCAATACATAACTATATATATATATATAATTCTATTATAATATATACTATATATAATATACTATATATTATATATATAATATATTATTATGATATATTTGTATTATATACTTATATATACTATTGAGAATTATTATTTTAAGCTTAAATAAGATTAGATATTGTATTTATTTTATGGTTCATAGTTATATTGGGCATAGGTACACCTACTTTAGACATTCTCTTCACACAATTGTTTGATGTTGATACGGCATGGATTGATCAGATTGAGAAGGATTTATTAGCGTTGTAGCTTCTTTTTTCTCAACCCATCCTTTTTTCATTAAACAGAATCACGTTGAAGCAGTGACATGGTGCGGCTGGTCAGTTTTGGCGCGATATTCTAGGCGCTGAGGCGGGATCCTGTTGTACACTCGGAGTGAATATTCACATTGTTACTTATTCTATTGTACAGGTTGGTAATGTATTTTTCAGTTTTGAGTCATTTTTTCATTTGAGTTGATATATCGTTGGTCCTGAATGGATTTTATTTGATTCTGAAGATTGACTAGTATGAAGATTCGTTTTGTTGCGAGTGCATTTTCGTGGGGGTTTATTATGTATTTGGCTATGTCCGTTTTTTTTTATGTATCTGTTCTTTTTTTTAGGTGGGGCTGAACCTGCGTGGCTCCAGCCGCGCATATTGAACTATTGACAGTGCTTGTATGCATTATATATGATATGATTTACGATCTATTGTAACTTATAATTAATAAATATTAATTCATTCATTAATTATATCACGGATAGTCATAGTATTCACATAGAAACTTAAGAATATATAATAATTTGACTAAATGAAAATACTTATATCATAAAACGTATCTAAGAATCACATAATAATGCAAAATTGATTACTTGATAATTCTAATAACACAATTGTATATTATAATATATATATATATATATTTATAAACATATAATATACTAATTATAATATATAGATATATATTTAATTAAAAAATGAAATAAATTATACTCTAAACAAATTACTACATCTAAGCTATGATATACCCTTCCAACATCCCGCATTACCGTTTACTAAATATGTAACGCTAGCTAAACCTCGCGGGTACATGATTCCCCAGTCGACGGTAATCAGCGTAAACAGGTGTAAGAATCTGTACGACAAAGCAGCGAGCCAATGGAGATAACATCGTCAACATAGTCAAATTCGTTCGATTCCCGCTTGGTTATAATCTCAATAAAATTAATAAATCCTACGGAAAATTTCCTCCCCTTCAGTTTCCGTTCATATGGCTACAATCCTAGTCCTTACCTTCTGGCAACGCGAAAATATCTTTAGATTAATATACAATAATAGCTTTAAATATTAATTATCATAATTAATTATAAATATTACATATATATATATACTAAAGTATTTACTATATTATATTATTATATATATAATATAATATTATAGGTACATAATATTAAAACCAGTTTCGTATCATTTATACTATATAGTAGCCTAAAATGTATATACTATTGATATATATATATACAAGCAGCTTAAATAATAAATTATATAATATTATATTATTACTATGAGACTAAAAATTTGTATTCTATAATAATAATTATATATATATATAATATATATATTTAATATAGTAATATATACTATATAACTATATATATATTACCATATAATTATATATACGTATATATATAGTATGAGTATATATCATAAATATATATATTAGGCCGTGAGTACACGGATAATCTCCGGTAAGATAAGAGTAATTATAAGCTATAGCTACTATTTATATATTAGGTAGGTACGTATATGTATAAATATATAAATTGATACGACCTACCCTATAATATATATATATAGTATACTATATATATTGAATAATAATAAGGTATAATATATTAGCTGTGCATACATTCCTTTATACTGATATAGGGTAGGGATCCTATATATCTATATTAATATATGTTGTATCTTATTTTATAATCTATATATATTATCTATACTATATATAATAGATAATATATATAATATATATATATATCACTAAATATGATATATATATATATACTATATCATATATATATAATATATAGATATACAATATATAGATTGAAGATATAGAAGAGGATATATAGTATATACGACAGTGGTATATTTGGTGAAGATTATCTTCTCATACCAGTTAAATCAGGTAAAAATATATCTATACACCCATATAGTACTAATTAGGCCTATTACTTACTATAGTTGTATAGTACTATTAATAGCATTAACTATAAATAAAATATATTAGACCAATTAAAATATAGTATATATTAATATATATATATAATTATATATATATTAGATAAATATGTATAAATAATATTAACTAATATATTAATATATAATATAGCTATAGTATATACTATATATGTATATATATTATATATATATTAATATATAAATAAATATAGAATAATATATATAATATAAGTATATATATCTCACTCCTTTAGTAGACCTAGGTCTAAAATAATATTATTATATAATTATAATATATATATATTTAAAATTAATTATAATATATAATTATATAACAATTATATATGTAAATATTTTATTAATATTATTATATTAAGTATATATATATATAATATTATAATAACCTCACCGCGATATATATATATAATATTATATTAAAAATAATTATATAATAATAATATATAATATAATTACATATAATATATTATCATTAATATATTATATAATTTAATATATTATAATAATATATATACTAATATATATATTTATATTCTATATATATTAAATTATAATTAATACATTTTTATTATAAATATACTATATATATTATATATATATATATATATATATATATATATTTATATAATATATAGGTAATATTATTTGGGTTTTACTTAATATTTGAAATAGTAAGGTTGATTCATTGGAAGATCAATGCTTTTCTTTACCGGAACTTTACTCCGTTATCTGGAACCGTAGTCCTCTTTATGTCAACCTGTACGGAGTTTTTTATGTGTATAGCTCCTTTAATTAATATAAAAAACTTATTAATAAATAACAATTTTCCTGTTTAAAATTATGCTTAATTGAGTGTGTAAAAGATCTCATATATCACACAAAATATATAAATTGCCATAAATAATTAATATTTTATATATTTCGCGAAAAAAATTAAAAAATAGGCAAACGAAGGTATCTATAATAATAAATTTATATAATTATATAATTTACATTAGACAGTTCACTAGTCAGAAAGAAACAACGCAAGATAAAACTTGAAGAAACAGTGATAATATTCTAAAGAGCTGTACTTAACGCTTTGTTATCTGTCTAAAAATAAAAACAACACCTTTGTGAGAATAATTATAATATATAATATTAATTAAATACGGAAAAAAATAATTATTATTAACAAATAATTTCATAATATTTTTAGAATAAATATAATAACTATATGATATATATCACTTAACTAGAATACTCTATATCTATATAATACTAGTCACTACATCGTAGCTATAAGTAGTTATTTATTAGGTAGAATAAAAAATATATCATAAATATATATATTTATATTATCAAAATTTACTAATTTAAAATATATATAGTATAAATACATATACCATAAATATATATAGCTGATATATTTAATTATATATATATATCATTATGACATCACCTATGACATAATTTATTTATAAGCAATTTAACTTTAAGTATTAGGTATGAAGTCAGATATATATGAAACAATGATTTACTTCAGTTACTGTTATATATATATTAAAGTAATATGATATATATATATAAATATAAGTTAATATATATATTATAATATAAATATATAATAAATACAAAAAATTGAAATATTGTATCTCTTAAAAGAGATTCAAAATTTATCTGTATCTATCATATATATATATTTAAGTATGTTTCACATTGGAAACAAATTAAATTATCAACTTTTTAAATGCTATCAAAATTTGAAAAGATAAACAATGGTAAGTATATATATAATCTCCATATATATAACCCTATAATTATCTCCTCCATCGCAACATAAACTTATATACCCTAGCCATAAAAGAGGGAATCGAAATACTTGCCAACAAACCACTTTTTCTATCAGTCACGTTATTACTATACAACATACTATACTCATAAGACCAACCCTATAAAACTAATATTTTGTAGGTATGACTATTGATACACAGGTATGAGCATCGCGTTCCCCCCACATCAAATAAATACATGTAAAGACTAAAGACCATAAAACTTGTTGAAATTTTAATTATTAATAGAAAATAATTTGTTTTGCAAAAAGAGAATTAATATTCATATCGAAATGACCAATAAAAAATACCTATGCTAAGCCCTTATCTAACTATATCACATGACCTATAAGCCCTGTTAGATCAAACTATTATAATATCAACATGGAACACTTACAAATTAAAATTAGAAATAATTCAGAATATAAGCCCATAAGTTATCGAATAAATATTGCACCCTATCCCGTACTCAACTTTTACTGACTAAAATTTAGACAAATATATCCTCTCTAATAAAACTTTACAATTCTTTAGCAAGTGATGGACTGTTCCGAATGATATTTTACAATATCTCTCTCAAAACAGATTCCCCTACCCACATCAAACACTAATAACCCTTACACATAGAAGGAAAAAAATTCACTATTCTGATTAGTACATCACTTTAACACTCCGCCCCACACATGAACGTGGCAGACAACCACTACTAATTAAAAATAATTCCTCCCATAATTACTCTCCATCAGCTTATAGTAGGGAGTATAACCAACTAAATTATAACATCCTAAAGCACGTCCTGATCTGAATATATACCTAAACAAGATAACAAACATAAGACATTTACAATATACTAGGGTAATTACTCCGTTCCTCGGCTCCCTCCGGCATACATAGCCTCCTTCAGAATAAATTTAACAATATCCTATTATGACACCTTCCCTAACTGTCAAAGATATACCCCTTGGGGCCGCATAGAATATAAAAAAAATAAGAGACTCACAACAATTCTTATTAGATTCTACTGCTTAGCGAATGATCGAGAATATTAAACTTGAATAACACTAAGTTAATAGATCTCTGGTCACGCTAACACCTGTAGGAAGTGACATAATAAACAAATCAATGGCGCTATCTGCATTTTATAGGAGTGTGAGATACACGTAGAGGTGAGAATAAAACGCACAAGTGAGGTAGTATAGAAATCATACAGCTGAATCGACTCTAACATGTTCACACACACAATAAGACTCTCGACCCACATCTATACAAAGCGACACTTATTCAAGAATATATGCATATGGATAAAATATTTAATAAACTAACGTTAAATAAATTATCATATTATAAAATATAATATAATAATCTCAATATATATATTAATAATATATATAATTAATATTATATATTATAATAGTATATATACTAAATATATATATAATATTAAATATATTATTATACATTATTTCTTTTATACTAGTATCATTAATATTTCACATAAACTACAATATATATATAATATATATAAAATATATATACTTAATATAATATAATATATAATAATATATAATATATTAATATATAATTATATATATAGTAATAAACTTATACTATATATACATTATAATATATATTAATAGTAGCTTTTTATATTATTTCAATAGCGAATATATTATATATCGGAAAAAATAAAATACTATTATTTTTATTTATATAATATAAAGAACATAATTATAATTATTCTACATATTTAATAATACAAATAATATTAATATATAATCATTTAATATATATATTTGATTACTATTTATTAATTATATATGTATATATGTTATATAAAACATTTGAGTTGTATATATATCTATAGAATAGTAAATATACGTTAATTTTATCTATAATTTATAGTTAATATGTTATTTATATTTATAAATTATCTTGTTTTACTAATTTTCTAGCAATGAAATAATAATTTGACAAAATTTAAGTATATATATATTTTAATATATATATAATATAATATAGAACAATTATTACTACCATATAATTGAATATCATACTCAAACATATAAAATTTAAATAGTTAAATAAATCCTACGGATATAATATATAAATAATACTTACGTTATTAATTTAATCTACTGCAGAGAATCATATCCTCACACAGCTCTCAGTTCCGCCCACGCCTCACACCCATCACCCTACTCCGCTAACTCACCACCACCCACACACCTCCACCCTTCCATCACTACCACCCCACCACCCCTCCACACCACCACCACCACACCCACCACCCAACCAACCTACAAACACACACACCACACCAACCACTCACCCCCTCAGACCACAAATACCAACTCTCCACCACCTCACCTCACTCCACATATATACAAAAAAAAAAACCCACTATCATCTAAAACAATATATACTACTACTACTAATCCTACTACTACTACTAAAATCGAACTACCCATAATATATATATATTATATATATAAAATATATATATATACTATATATATATATAAAATATATAATATATATATTATATATATATATATATTTATAATATATATTATATATAATTATAAATATATTAATTAAAACATATATAATCTATATAAATTAATCATATATAATAAAATACAAATAAAAGGTAGCAATGGAAATTTAAATCTTATTTATTGTTTTCCCTTATAAAATAATATAGACCTATATATATAAGTATTAGTAATAATATATATATATATATATAGCTTATTATATAATACAATATATTAAATATATACTATATATAGCTATTATATAATATATAGTAACTAGTCATATCATATATATTTAAACATAATAGAAAATACTAATTTATGTATAATATGTCGAATAGATAATAAGTGAGAGTAAGGTGATACTAAAAAATATTATTATTAAATTATATATATAAATAAATATAAAGATTAATTAATTTAATAATATTATATTGTATATCACCATAATAAATAATAATTATATTATAATCATATTATAATTATACTATAGTCATCTATATTAGTATATAATAATATATAATATATTACGTAATTATGATTAATATATATATATAAGTTTAAATAATATATATATATATATCAATATAAATATATAATATTAGATAATATATATATTATTATATATATATTAATAATTTATAATATACTATATTATTATATTATTAATAATATAATTATGGTGTATAGGGGGGCCTTTCCGCTATCCCTATCATAACGAGAAATCAGGAAACCTGCTCGAGATAATTAGTAACTACTAGCAAGCAGTGAGATATCCATATAACCCGTTTATGATAAAAATAACGTGTGAAGTTGAGGCTGATTGTTCTTTAAAGTCATTAATGGCAATGTCTAGCACCAAGAAATTGTCCTTGAGTAAAGATAGTATTAGTCTGTAAACATCATTTGGAGTTGATAGATTTGAGAGACATGTGATATTTTTTTGGATTTGTAAGAATCGTTATATCTTAAATGAGTGTTAGTTAGTGTGGTGTGAGTGTATTGTGTTAAGTAAATCGGAAGTAATGTGAGAATGAGTTAGTGAGGGCTGTTTGTAAATAATAATATATTAGAATATAACTTATGCTATGAATTGGTATGAATTATTTTTTCGACATCTAAAAGTGCTTGGTAATTATGTATGCAATCATGTATTGATATATTAATATTACGGGTGATTACCATTGAAACAGTGTGAATCAATATATTAAACTGCATAAATATGACAGTTCCTTCAATAATAGAATGCTTATTCGAAGAGACACATAATTAGTTTTTCAATTCATTAGTAGAATAAATAATAGAGTCTGAGTCAAGAGTTAATAAGACAGCCTGAGATATTTATGCTGAGTATACCTTTTAATTCGACACTATCTTTTAATGTCTGATAATTTGGATTGAATGATACTTTTTGTGAGAGCTCCAAGTCAAGTGATGCGGTCTAATGACTGCTGTACTTATCCACAATATTGCCAGCATGTTCACTTAATGTTGTTTAAAATATTGTTCTAAGTTCCTAAATTACATGATTTATATTTATTGTGACTCTTGAGGTAATATTGTTACATATTATTTCTAGTATGAAGTTATACATATGTTTGATAAACAAAGGTTAAAACTTTGGAATAGTATGATTGTTTGATAAAAAATGAGAAGTATTACAGCATTGTTTGATTTGGATTAATTAATACGTCTTGTCATTTATAGATTTTTCATATACCCAAAGATTTTACCGTTGCTAGGGGTTCATTCTTATCTCTTCTAAACTTTAAAACCTCATTGTATTCAGTAAAATATTCAATCCTCAAATGCTTCAAGGATCTTCATTCATCATTGATTTGTATTGCTGAAATATAGTTTGACATGATATCTCTGCATGATATTAAATTTATATGAAAATTTCGGGATGTGACTTGTTTAACCAATGACGTAACTAGAGAGTTTTTCTGGAAGGGAAATAATAGCCATTTCATTTGATAATAAAGTGTAAATAATTAATATAATATCATATATAAAATTTATATTATAATATGATGAATAAAAGTATATATAATATATTATTATAATAATAAGAATAAATATAGAATATATATATTAAATTAATAATTATTAAATATAATATATATATATTATAATAAGTATGTATATTATCATAATATAATCATAATTAACTATAATTATATAATACTATTATATGATCTAATATCTAGTGGTGTTCATCATCTTACTTTCTCTACACTTCATTACTGGCCTTTTCTCAATCACTTCACCACTTATACACTCTTACATTCCGACAACTTTACCCTTCATTCTAATGCCTTCTAATTTCATTAATATTGAAGTAGTCAGATACTAATGATTTAATAACACTTTAGAATTCATACTCATTTTGAAAAATTTTTTCATTTTGTAATATATTATATATTATTTATTTTATTAATATACATTATTAATATTAAATTATAGTATATAATGATATTATATATATATATATATATATATAATCATAATATAATTATATATATATAATAGTTTTTTTATTTATTATAAATATAATTATTTACTTACTAAGAAGTGATAAATATTATTTTTTCATAATATATAAAAGGTTTTTTAATTATGGATAGGAGTATAGTTATAATTAAATATACATCGATAATATTATATATATGATTTACAAATATGATATTTGAACATAATAAGCTGAATATTGAAATAAACATATAATATAGAAAGTAAAATGTAAATCACTATATTCAAAATAAATTAATATATAACATATTTTTGTTTCGTATTCGTTAATATAATTACAATAAGATAAATACAAATAGAAAGTTATTAAAGAAACGTATATTATTAATTTTACATATATAATAATTATAATTAATATATAGTATATATATATTATTAATATCATAATTATAATATACAATTGTATTAATAATATAAAAATATTTGGTTTTAATAGATTTGAACGTATTGGGAAGAAAGTCAAAAGATTTAATAAATATATTTTATGCGGAAAATAATGGTATTTATATTATAAAAAATCTTATTTATTATATATTATATATTATATACTAGTAGTTATATTGATATATACATTAACTATATACATATAATATGTATATTATAATTACAAAAAAATTATTAGGCAATCATCTTTTTTCTGTAATTTGAACAAATAATTATATAGATCATGTAACTAAAGCAAAATATAGATTATAAATTTAAAATTATAACTGCATACCCATTATATTAGCACTGGTTTTTCCATTCTTCAGTTAATATGCTTGTAATCGCACACTATCCTCAATTCTCCCACAAATATATTAATTAAAAATCCTATTTGGGCAATAATTATAAGAATCTCTATCATTTATAAATAGAACCAAGTTCACTTCAAAAACTAGTATCTATACTTATACTTATATATTTATTATATAAATTATAGTATAATATTTATATATATACCAACATTAAAAGGTTAATATTATAAATATTATATACTTATATATATCTATGATTCATATATCCATTACTATATCATTAATATATATATATATATATATCATTAATCTACAGATGAAACTATTATACTTTAATTACTATTATATATAAAATTATTAACTTATATTTATATATATTAATAATATTAATATATATTATATAATTATAATTCATTAAAATATCATTAAGTTATAATATAAATGCTTTCTCTCTACTCGAAACAACATTTAGACTATATAGGAATATAATAACTAAAACCTCCCAGATGCAATTTTCTCTCATTAATATATCTATATACATATATATATAATATATAATAATTCTATGTCCAATTAAAACTATAATTTTTTTAATTATATAATAACTATTTTCACCGAGTAAACTATGCAAGAATAATTATAAATTATCACCTATAATTATCTATAAGATATTATAATACTAGTACTCACTAATATATATATATATATATATATATATAATATCATTATATATATATAATAATATTAATAGATTATTACCCCTTAGGGTATCATATAGAAAAACCCACTGAATTAACCGGCCCGTTCCAAATGCTCGCAAGAATTATTTTTAAACTTTTTGAAAAAATTCAATGCACACTCCACAAAACTAAAGAAATTTTCTATGGTAATGAAAGAAATTTCCTATTGAAATGAAATAAATTTTCTATTGAAATGAAAGAAATTTTCTATCGAAATGAAAGAAATTTTCTATGGAAATGAAAGAAATTTTCTATCGAAATGAAAGAAATTTTCTTTGGAAATGAAAGAAATTTTCTATCGAGATGAAAGAAATTTTCTATGGAAATGAAAGAATGTTGTTTCCAAATGAAAGAAATTTTCCATGGAAATGAAAGAATTTTTCTATGAAAATGAAAGAAATTCGCTAAGGAAATGAAAGAAATTTTCTATAGAAATGAAAGCAATTTTCTATTAAAATGAAAGTAATTTTCTATCGAAATGAAAGAAATTTTCTATCAAAATGAAAGAAATTTTCTATGTAAATGAAAGAAATTTTCTATCGAAATGAAAGAAATTTTCTTTCGAAGTGAAAGAAATTTTCAATCGAAAGGAAAGAAATTTTCTATGAGAAATTAAAGAATTTTTTTTCCAAATGAAAGAAATTTTCCATGGAAATGAAAGAACTTTTCTATGGAAATGAAAGAAATTCACTATGGAAATGAAAGAAATTTTCTATGGTAATGAAAGAAATTTCCTATTGAAATGAATGTAATTTTCTATCGAAAGGAAAGAAATTTTCTATCAAAATGAAAGAAATTTTCTATGTAAATGAAAGAAATTTTCTATCGAAATGAAATAAATTTTCTATCGAAGTGAAAGAAATTTTCAATCGAAATGAAATAAATTTTCTATGAAAATGAAAGATATTTTTTTTTCCAAATGAAAGAAATTTTAAATGGAAATGAAAGAATTTTTCTATGGAAATGAAAGAAATTCGCTATGGAAATGAAAGAAATTTTCTATCGAAATGAAAAAATTTCCTATTGAAATGAAAGTAATTTTCTATCGAAATGAAAGAAATTTTCTATCAAAATGAAAGAAATTTTCTATGTAAATGAAAGAAATTTTCTATCGAAATAAAGAAATTTTCTATGGAAGTGAAAGAAATTTTCAATCGAAATGAAAGAAATTTTCTATGGAAATGAAAGAAATTTTTTTTCCAAATGAAAGAAATTTTCCATGGAAATGAAAGAATTTTTTTATGGAAATGAAAGAAATTCGCTATGGAAATGAAAGAAATTTTCTATGGAAATGAAAGAAACTTCCTATTGAAATGAAAGTAATTTTCTATCGAAATGAAAGAAATTTTCTGTGTAAATGAAAGAAATTTTCCATCGAAATAAAAGAAATTTTCTATTGAAGTGAAAGAAATTTTCTAAGGAAATGAAAGGAATTTTTTTTCCAAATGAAAGAAATTTGCCATGGAAATGCAAGAATTTTTCTATGGAAATGAAAGAAATTTTCTATGGAAATGAAAAAAATTTCCTATTGAAATGAAAGTAATTTTCTATCGAAATGAAAGAAATTTCCTATCAAAATGAAATAAATTTTCTATCTAAATGAAAAAAAATTTCTATGGATATGAAAGAAATTTCGTATCGGAATGAAAGAAATTTTCTATCAAAATAAATTTTTTTTATTGAAATGAAAGAAAATTTCTATGGGAATGAAAGAAATTTCTATGACAATGAAAGAAATTTCTATCCAAATGAAAGAAATTTTCTATCGAAAGAAAAAAAATTTCTATCGAAATGAAAGAAAATTGCAATCGAAATGATATCTGTTTTAAAGAATTGGATGAAGAAACAGTAACTCATTTCATAGAGTCGCACATGGAGGATCTTATTGATAGCGATCTCCCCAATTTAGTTTACTAAAAAGCTTGCAAAGTTGAAGATGATAATGAGAACGCACTTCGTTAATGGAAACCTCACAGAAATAATTCGGTGAAAATTTTTATAAAATAGGAATATTCAAACAGCATTACTGATCCGGATACGGATCCTGGCAACCCAATTTGCCGCAATATTGAAGCATCCGAAATTAACAACAAGCGAAAAAAGAGAGGACTTATCGTCTCTCAATATGCTTTTCATTAAAGGAAGGTTTAGGTTTTTGCCATGGGAAATTTCGAGATTAGTTTCAAACCGAAAATAGTCTTAATTTTATTACTTTTCAGCGAATTTACAACAAATAAAAAGGAAATTGCAGATTTTTCCAACCACTAAAATGTCAATTTCAGATTCTTTTTTGTGCTTCTATTGATTTGTTTTGTACTTTCATTTGAAGGTAAACAAAGTTTACGACAGTTTGAGGCTTATCTCCTATAATTTAATCTAAATAATTTGAAACCTGAATTATATACTAAGATAGGATCCATTATCTAAAATCAATTGTTCAACGTATTTGATATTTGAAAGCAAATCCCAGCAAAGCTCGAATTCAGAACCCAGCTTTAAAATGGTCCTCATATATGAAAAAAAGCTATTTTTTTTCCTGATCTTCCGATCAAAAATGAAATTTTCAGACCATATATAGTTGGGGGAGATTCACCTTTTTTTAATTTAGATAATATTTTTATATGCATTTATTTTGCCTCTGAGCATGGAACAAATTTAAAAAACAATTTGGGGGAAATTTAATATTTTATTTTTGAGAGTACAAAAAAATTATTAAAAAAATGGTGTATCTCCCCCAACTATAAATGCGCTGAAAATTTGATTGTATGAGCGGAAAAAGTTATCGCAATGTTTAACTTTTTCAAACAAATAAAAAACTTTTTCAAGAAAATTAAAAATTGTGGAGCCCGGGTTAGAGTTAGGTATTTTAAAATGGTGGAACAGACAAAAAATTAACCTACCCCGAAGGGGTTAATGATATACTGAACAAAACCTTTAAGAAACATTATAAAATTAGACGTCAATCAATCATTATTCGATTCTTGAACATGGCATCTGTTTCTTGTTAAATTGAAAGTTACGAAAAAAATTGTACAAAGTTACCAATATCAAGCATTGATACTGCAAAATTGCCAATCCCAAATATCCATACTTACAGAATGTGTGTTTGCTGAGTAGGCCTACTAAAGAAATGCCAATATTCAGCACTTTTATCAATACTTGATACCATCCCTAGAACATACACAGTTTAAGCTATACATTATATATATACCGGTAGGTATATATATATATATTTTGTTACATAATGCAGATTGGTCATTGGAGTTTTTAAAACTTGAGTGGTAATAATACCCCAGAATTAATAGTTCATTTAGTGCTTCAAGGGATATTTATTTAATGAATTATGGTACATCAAGTTCTTGACTCAATTTATAAAAACCATATACCCAAAAAAAACTCCTGTATTTTATCAGTATATAAATTTTACCAAATTTTGATAATTTACTAATTCTGTTAGCAGTAAAATACTATAGCTAATACTATAAATTTTGGCTTATAACACTGTACGTACAGAGAGTCAAATAAATTTAGAATCTATATTATAAGAGTGGTAGATATAATATGAATATAATCCCTTCTATAGTTTATTGCCATTTTGTCTTCTCTATATTTACCTTTTAAATCTTTTACTTTATATTACATTCTATTTCGGAAAGGTTGCTACGAGTTCAAAAAATCTGACGATCATCGTCTTGTTAATTGTTATTATTAACTTATAATAATATATAATTATATAAATATTATATAATTACATATTGATGTATTAATACAATAATTATATTTGTTATATATCAATAAATAGACCATATATATACCTAGTGATATAGGGATCATAGTTCATATACCTATGGCTGCAGCGATGTGGGGGTGAGGGATAGTAGGGGAGAGAGGAGAAGAGCAGATGACGAGAGAGAATAGAGAGAGAGAAGAGACGAGATCGGAGAGTGAGAGTAAGAAAGAAGAGAAAGTAGAGAGAGAAGAGAGAGAGAGAGAGAGAGAGGAGAGTGCGAAAGTAGAGAGATAGAGAGAGCAGAGAGAGAGCAGAGACGAGAGGAGGTAAGTGCGAGTAGCGAGATACAAAGGGAGATTGACGAGAGGAGGAGGAGAGAGAATTTACTCACTCTCTCTCTCTCTCTATAGAACTTTTGTTTTTTGTGAATATTAGGCACAATGAGAATTTAAATTTCTACTGTGGATATCAGCTGAATTATGTCAAAATCCAGTTTTGATCTTTATCATGCACTTCTTTATCGCAAACCATCGACAGTAGAGAGGTTTCGTTCGACTTATTATTCTTTACTGATCCATGAATTTGCTAATTTATCGAAATTGGATCCTTATTTCACCCTTTATCCCTTTATGAAGATCTAACTATCTACGAAATAACTGATTTATAATCGATCATGAACTCTAATTTTGTGTTGTATATCATAATCGTTCGAAGAAGAAAAATGTCCCCGGTCTCGGTAGGTTTAAAGCAATCTTATAGGGATTTGCAAGCCTGTCCCATGACCAGTTCTCGATATATCGCTCTAAAATGATAATTATATTTTTTATAAATTGTTATGTTTATTTACTTCTTTTACTATTTTTCTTTAAAAAGAGAATTATAATTCTGTTTTTTATTTACATTTATTTTTTCAATAATAAAAATTACCCGTTTTCAAGTTTTGCTAATATCTTCCGGATTAGAATTTCCCCTTTCATATAAACACTTGGAAAGAGGGAAAGACAAAGAATTCAAAGACAAGAATAAGGAGATTAAATTGAGTTTTTTTAAAAATGATTCAATTAAGAGAGAAGACGGCTTCCAAGAATCTTCTGTACATTAATTATCAACAATTATTCTAAGCTTCTGCAACAAGAAATTCAAATTTGACAGAAGGCTCACTGTAATTAATTTTTTTAATTTAATACAAAGAAAATTATATATGATAAATACTGTCATATCGTCATTTTTGAGGCGAGAGAGTATCTTAGTTGCATACTATATGTGTGGGTTAGTGTGTGAAGTATATATCCATCACACACACACACACAGACACCATTATCATCTCGACACACGCACACCAATGCATTGTAGTGGCTTTTCAGAAAACGATGTACCATTCCGCTTGTAATAATAGTTTCAACACATTCCTAACACTTTGTACACGCGTCATCGCAGAATAACGAATTGCTGAAGGCACAACCCACATCTTCTCTAAACTCACACACTACTGTAGCTCTTCTATATAATCACATATCATACACTGCACATCACGATATAAATCTCTATGTACTCTACTAAAAAAAAATATTTGGGTCGGTATTGCATACCTCCATTTTACACTATAGTTCTAGTCAATCAATTTCTAATATGGCTTAAGGATTTTTTTAATGATTGATTGCTGATTCATTAGCCCACCACGAGTATGTGAAAATACGTGAAGTTCTCATTACTTATGACATGATATGTGCTACAAATCCTATCCCAAGGAATAGTTCCTAGTGAAAGCTATATTGTAAGCAGAAATCGAAAACATAATAAAAATATTTGCCCAAAAAACATTAGATGATTCGATAATAATCACTCTAATCAAATATCAATGATATTTTAAAATACTAAGGAGCCAAAACTGAGATATACTTATATCGCATGTATTATCTATAATACTTTCAATTGCTATTTATATAAGTTAATTATATTAAAACTGAGATTGGTGATATATAATAATAATATCCCTATTCCCTAACAATATTAATAATGTAATACTATATGACCTACATTATTTTTTTCCTTTACCTAATCTGATCAGCATCATAATATTTTATATCAAATTATATTATATATATAATTCATTAGAGTTATAACTACATGAGATTAGGAACTATCAGTATACTTATAATATTATTTGTTATAATTCCTGTTTATATAAGATTGTAACCGCCTTATCTATTTTTTCAACTAAATTAAATTTTCCAATTATAATAATCTTCTCAGATAATATAACTTTTATAAATACATTTTCTTCGAACTTAAAATGTTGGATATATATATTGTGATATCTTATTAATTAAAAAATAACTTCCGAATAGTCACATATACCGGATTCTCATTTGTGAAGTTGCAAGTAAACTTATTCTTCTGTTCGATATGTAAAAATTACTTACAATTAATCTAAGTTATATTACTATAACTTAATTTATATATACCTTATATGAAATATTATCTTTTTAATTTTTGTTTTCTTTATTTTCACTGAAAAAATTCAATCATATGTTATAAATAGTCTTTCCATTCTCGATCCTTCTTTGAAACAGATTTTCTGAGCATTCCTTTAATAAAGAAGCAGTGTTGGTAGACATAGTTCATAGTTCTATGGAAATTAACCATAAATCCGTTTATATATAAGTAAATAAAATAAGCCCATGAATCGTGTCACAGTTTTATATATATCAATATATTTTAAAAAGTAATTAATATATAAATAAAATTTTCATGTGTTATTTTATGCGTTCTTTAAAATATTATCGTTATGTAAACTTTTTTACGAGCGGGTTTACAACCTTATATTAATAATATACTGTATATATATTTAAATAATGTGAAATAATTATAATTGTATGAATATAATATGCTCAATTCTTTTCAAATATTACAAGACCTTTCATGGGAAACTTCAAAATATTTGATGAACCTTTGGTATTATACCTATTCCTAATATAGAATCTGTCCAAAATAATGAATTTATAGGTTTCTCCCAGTGTACATCGTATCCTATATATATAATATTCAAGTATCCCTTTAGCTTCACGACTAATGTATAAGCTGAATTCTTAATATTAATATATTTTTATTTGGCCAATCATTTTGTGAAAATGCGAGCGAGACGATTTAACTGCTAAATTAGAAGACTTATGAGTCCATTATTAAGTAAAGAAGAAAAATTTAAGCTTTTTTTTTAAACCGTTTCGAGGAAGGATAGTGATGCCGTCCACCAAGTATTTGTAAAATTAATGTAAAAATTCGATTTATTAATACCGTAAATCTTTAACGGCCATATGCTATCGTAGCTAAAATTCTAAAGTCGGAAGATCCCAATGGGTATTTTACGTGTAGATGAATTGTTTTATTCTTACAAGGTTTAATAAAGTGTAGAGTGAGGCACCTTATATTTGCCACGTCTTCCCCTCCCTTCACATAATATTAGTTCTTTTTTATACTACTATGAGAGAATATTTTTATTTAGGAATTGGAAAAGTAGTAAAAAAATTTGTTAAAGTTACGAAAAAGAAAAAATAAATTTTCCGATTTGTTTTTTCTTTTAAAAAACTTGAGCAGCCATAATTATAATCTCTATTTCCACTTAAAAAATATATAATATATATATATATATATATTTAATTATATTAATATAATAATAGATAAGTTGTGTTGTGTGTGTGTGTGGTGTGTCTGTGTGTGTGTATCCGTGGGGGGAGAGAAGAGAGAGAGAGAGATAGAGGAGGAGAGAGAGAGAGAGAGAGAGAAGAGAGAGGAGTTCAGGAAGAGAGAGAGAGAGGAGAGAGAGAGAAGAGAGAGATGTTCTTCTTTTTTTTTAGAGAGGAGAGAGAGAGAGAGAGATTTTATTACTTTTTATTCGAATAAAAAATTTGTTAAATAATTTTTTTAACGATTTAAATGTTAAAGGAAAGAAAGTAATGAAGTAATTTCAATTTGTTATTTTTCTAGATTTTGAGAGGTGAATGCAGAAGATACCATATATATGCAAAACCTAAAGTATAGGAGAAACCAAAAAAAGAGGAAGAGCAACGGAGGAGGAGGACTAAAGAAAGTAAATGTTTAAGCATAGTACAGACGAAGTAAAAAGATTGGAAGGAAAGAATTAATATAGAAATAAGCAAAAGCACTTTTACGCACGAACGAAGGAGGATCCTAAAAGTGAGAAAGAGGACTGGGAATGCTCTAACAACGCTCTATGGACACAACTACTATGACCGAAACATTCAGTGGTAAAAAAAAAAAGAGTTGAAGATACAGTTTGAAAATATGAGAGATATATAATTATAATGTTATGTTAAATAGGAAAAAGTAAGGAAGTGGTCACAAAAATTAAATCGAAATTATGTAAACAAGAAATATGATTAGAATAAGAAAAAACACCTACATAGAATATTAAAAGGAAAATTAAACTATAGAAAGAATAAAGATAAACCTAAAAATTCAAGACAAACTATTATCTTTCTCTTTCATCTTAACATATTAACTAAGATAATCATCTAATTACATATATTTACTTAAATTATATTAGATTGTAAGTATCTGCAAAGTGGATATAATAGTAAAATATACAATTAAGAGTAGTTAATGAAATAAAAAGAAAGAATATAATAAAATAGTTCAACAAACAACTAACAGATATTACATTGACACATATAGTTTATTGACACTTATATACCCAACGAATCAAATCGAGGGTCTACAAACTTCATCTAAAAATGATATATCGTTTTCTCCCGAGCGTATCCATAATATTTCTTAACATCACTGCTGAATTTATTCTCACGTGCTTCCCACACTCTCACTGAGCATCCTCAAAAGAAAAGAAGAATAAAGAATTAATGACTTATGTTTTATTAATACTATATTACTATTTATTAAATTATACAACTTGATTTTATAATTTAAACATACATAATAGGAATAAAGCATTTATAAATAATAATATTAGAATATAAATATAATAAATAGAATATATAAATAATACGATTATAAATTATTATTATTATAACTTAAATGAATAACATAAATTTATAGAATAATAATAATATAATAATAGTTGTATTATTTACATTATATATCAGTGGTAATAATTGCTCGTTGGAGAGAGAGTCGATCATATATTTAAAGTACATTGGAACCAGCATTAAAATATTAAAATTTAATATGATATAACGCGAAAAACCTTAAACTAAATTTCAAGTCCTGACGTGAGTAACTTTGAAATCAGGCCTCACCCTTGACGGTGCTCTCAATGCGTGGCACGCATGTGAAGCTCCCATTATTTCTATGATCTGGATCGTTTAAAGACTCCTTCTTTAACTAAAGGATTGACATGAATCTAATGACATTGAATACGAAGTTTTCAGTGTGTTGAGAAAATATTTAATTATCTATCGCACAATGCATTCTTGTTACTGAATAATAATCTTCAATTTCCTCACATTACAAGAGTCCTAAATTTATCACCGTCCTTCTGCTCCATAAGTTACGTGAGTAGCAATTCAGCTACACAAATCTTCCCCCAAATATTTTTGTTCGGAAACAAGTTTAAAACGTCACTTGTGATCTATTCCAACTTTAACGATCCCTTGTCCACATCTTGCCCAACTTTGGCTCTTTTTACTCATCTCATTCAAAATTACTCACCATCATGTGGTCTTTTACGGAGAGTGATATACTATCCCCACAGACGTCTACTCTCCTCGACTTCTATCGGTAGACAACTTACATTGCAGTCACCCTATTCATCTATGTATCAAGTCTCTCCTCTCATCAGATATCTGAATTCTTGTCAACATTTACTTCCCATTAATTCTTTTTCTACACACCGGGTATCTCCAAAGTTTTTTCGTAATCTTATATCATTAGTTGTTAATATATTATGCGAGCAGTTTCATTCGTTAACTCAATTTCGCCTTGCGCGATATTTTAGCCGTAGTGGAAAAGAGTGATAATGATGTAGGTGCAAGTCAAACTTGATTAAATAAGATCTATTCTCTCTTCAAATTTTGTTGCTAATGGAACATCCCGATCTTGCCGCTATCCTTCTGTGTTATAAGGTTCTGAGGATAAGCGTGTTTCCTCCTATTCCATGGTATGTTAAAGTGTTTTCACTAGCTCCTGAAAATAGTACAGTGACAAATCCAGGTAATCTGTTATTCAATCTTTCTCCTCACAAATTATTCATTTGGGCACTCTATATATTCACCTGTATATGACAATCTTTGAGCGCATCAGCTCCATAAACACCCGTTATGCGAGGGCGTAGTAATCCCGAGCTCGCTGGGACACCAAGTTTATCAATAAGGCAAGGGTCCATGTCGCTTACGACCAAATTATAAGGTTCTGTTGTGCGAGACAAGACCATCTGTCTTGCACTTTCCGCTATCTTTTCTTCCCCCTTCGCCGTTCAGATTGCTCTGGTCCAATGACTCTGCAATCTTCTCTCTCTCTCCATCGAAGTAGCAGAAGTTCGTTAATTAGAGATGTTACAAATTTACCTGTGTGACAAATCTGGGACTGATATGAGTGCGATTTGCGTGTATCGGAAGGTTGCTCTGAGAGAATGATGATCATTTTCATCCTCTCAAGTGCCTCTTTACTATATTGCACATAACGTCCATAAAAAAATTGACGTTGTGTGTAAGGAATGCATGCAAAATCTGAGGTGAACACTCTGAATTCCTGTAAGACACAGTATGCCTTCGTTCTGGAATTCGTGGATATATATCAATTGACTGGCACTTTCTACTTTTCTCATACTCCGATTAAGCAATCTTTGGATACTCTATTAGGCATGTCAACTGCCACTTATCTTTACTATTATGTGCGTTCTGCACCAAGCTAACCACTTAAGTCTATCCTTTTATTTCCAAATAACCAAGGGTGTGCAGCCTAATACAACAGCAGGAAAAGAGTAACTCCTGGCAGTGCTTTATACAAACTCCTCTCTATCTCCTCTCTGTACGCTCACTAATCTTGATTTTCTTATTTTTCACTAATTTTTAATCATGTTTCAATAGGAAATTGAGAGTCTTCTTTTTTACTCAATTAAATTGTGAAATTGTTTTCTATTAATTGGTATCTGATATATGAGCTCATTTAACTCTCCTTAGTTCTTCTGAGACACACGACATATGTTCTAAAAAGCGAACATTTCCTTTTTATAAGCATCCTAGAGCATTAAAACAGACTGTTCACAATACACATACACACTGCGATGAAATTTTTCTCCAATGTCTGCTCCCTAACTAATGACGTTCCTTTATTATAGCACCCTTTTGTCTCAGCACCTCTATGGCTTTTTCGAGAGCGTTTGTAAAATTTTTTTTATTAAGGAGTATTTGAATTTGACCTAAAGGGTTTTTATTCTTTATTCGGTTGCACACTAGGCCAGTAATGCCATATAATAGCTTTTCTATCTCAAATCATGGGCAGAATGTTGGTACGGAGCAGCACATCTGTGCGTGTTTTTTGGAAGGGTGAAGTGTCAGCAACGTCAAAAATTACCACCGTAATGAAAGGAATGATTGAAGTAACCTCTTTATACCATACCATTTTACCTTGATTCTGACACGATGAAACATTTGAGTTGCCAATACAGTAATTTGACTCATGTCTCTTTCTCTGTCCAAAACAACAGTAAATAACTGCGTGTTTAAAGAAACCCACTTCGCAAATATGCTTGCTTTGGATCAAAAATATTTCTGAGTTTAAATTTGAAGACCACAGACGCACTAATTTTTAGATGAGTGAGATAAATAAAAACTCGTGAACGCTTTCTTGTGCTATTTACCATCCAATTCAATTTGTGCATTAAATCATCTAAATATATACTCATTACTTCTTGCCTGGCCGCCTATTAATGCGTTATACCCTGAAATAATGGTTCCGTCCAGACACGATATTCTAAATATCGTTCATGTAATCGCTTTTTTCATTCGCATATTAAAATGAGAAATCACATCTTCTTGTAAATACCTTTCAAACTTTAAAAATATTTTTCCCCATGAAATAAACCATTTAATTTCCAATCCCCATTTTTCTATAATTTTAAACACGACGCGTCGTAAATGTATCAAATACTGCCAGGCATTTTTCCTTTAAAATACTTTAATAATTAGAAATAAAATTTATTACCACATACTGTCGGCCCAGCTACAAGAAATGTAGCCGGACTTCGGACATCAGAACGTAAATTTCTACACATCCATACTCGTCAAGTAGATAAAATCGAATAAGAGTTTAATTAAAGCAGTAAAGCAGTAACAAATCAAAAACTTTAAGCGAGAGCTCCGCGTCTTTTCCTAGTCTGCTCCAAGAAACACCTACTAAATTGATTCTTCTGTAAATTTTTACTCGTTTTAAGGGTTTGTAAAAGTATACCCCTGGTTTTTAATATAATACTTTGTGCGTAGCCACAATCATATTAACATTAAAAAATAAAAAAATGTTTTCCACCTATAAACAGGACTTTACGTGTGTTTTTAATTTTTAACTTAAAGGAAAATTCAAACACCAATATTATAATACCTTGACTTCTCGGTGAAGAAAGAAAGAATACACAAATAGAAAATAATGGTATCACAATAACAAAAGAAATTTTCATAAAACGCAAATAATAGAAAAAAATATATATTAAAGCAACTTACACACATAATAAATAGTAATAAAAATATATTGGAGTTTAAACACAGTAAAAGCAGAAAGTTAACAGCAGTAAATCGCAGAAAAAGTTGAAGCAGTAAAAGCAGTAAAACAAAGCGTGTACAAAATCCCCATAGTGTTACGGTTAACACCTCATCTATTGTTTTAACCCTGACTTTCTGCTTTTAAAGGTATGTAATGAATGTCGAGTCTATCAACCAGCAGTAAAGTGTCAGAAAAATCGCTAAAAGCAGTAAAAGCAGCATAAGTTTTACTGAGCAGCTAACAAACCATGCAGATATACTGAATAAAGGCCAGTAAAGGTCAGTAAAGAGCACCATTAAACAATAACAGACTCAAACCGTTACTTAATACCCCTATATGGTGTTTAGGTTGATAAAATTACCGACAAGCTGCTATTGTTTGTTCTTTTATCCTAACTGCTGTACACTAGCTTTAAGGAGTCCCGTGATATGTACACATTGGGAAAAAGTTTAAAAGCAGTAAAGCAGAAAGTTTAAAGCAAAGTAAAGCACCAAAACGTTAAAGCAGTAAAGCAACACGAATATGTCTAAATATGCCAGAAAAACTCTGGCAATTTGGAGAAAGATTAAAGCGAGGCTAGAGTAGCAGAGAGGTTTAAAAGACAGTATAAGACAGTAAAACAAAGGCATAACTAATTTCCCCTAGGTGTTAGGTAATAACACCTATATTGTTTGTATATATTCGACTGGTGTCTTTAATACTTGTCTTTTAGGGTAATGTAAAGTAATAATGTTTTTAATAAAATTTTTACTTCGTAACCACCTTGTAAAACCTTGTAAAAATCTGAATGTAAATCTCAATAAGTATACCTTTGAGGTTAAGCACCGAAATTCTTATGATATGTTTTACCAATCTCGATACATCATTTTGTTCCTTTCGTTCACAAAAGATCCCGAGGCGGAAATTTTTGCGTCTGGTCACGTGAGAACGTCACTACGCAGGAAAAAGTGACTGCCGGCGGTTACAGCGGAAATATTGCGCCTGAGGGCGCACGCTGCGGGGCGGGTACCGCGGAAAATATTGGCGGCCTGTGGGCCGCGCGCAACGCGGGCTTGGCCCGGGGCGGGGGACGCGGGCGGGTCGCACGCTGCCGGGTGCGCGGAGAGATTGCGAAATTTCGGCCTGTCTTTTTGCCCGCAGCGAGGGCTCACGCTGAGCCCTGTTGGGGTAGCCTATGATCTAGCAGGTAGACAAAAGAATGAAGTCCCATTGCCAAGATGAATACAAATATAGGTGGTATTCACAAAGATTGGAGAACTATTCATCAAAGATGAGTTCCATCCCACATATCATGTATTTGCCCTGGTGAGAACTCTCCTCCAAAGCTGCTCCTGAAATCAGGAGCCACATCCTACGCCTAAGACACTTTGCACAATACGCGGCTTTTCATTGATGCCACTATAATTGATTTCTTTGCCTGTTTTTGGCCCAATTTTCCTGACCAAAATGTTTTGGTACAATGTGCCCATTGATTTTCCCCATAAGTCTTTTTCAAATTCGAGTAAGGGCCCATTCATCACAATAGGTCATTCATTTGCAGGCCCCTCAAAATATCGAGTGTGTCGACGTTGTATACGTGTATTTAGATGCACTTCTCGTGGGTTTGTGAGTCGGTGAGTGCGTAAGTGTAATATTTGGTTTTTAAAATGTAACCGTAAATCCTATGGAAGCCGGCTCGTATAACGTGAGTCTTCTTATACAAAGTTGGTCCCACCACATCGTGTTGCTATAAACTGTCATTACAAAACACACCGGGTGCAATCGATAAAATTGCGTTTAAATTAACCCGTGAAACCACCATATGTGGTCGATGAACTGTTCTTCTCTCTCGAAAAATCTCTTTCGTCTTATGTATCAATCACCGTTTTGCATACCATCTCATGTGTTTTCTAATTTGGTGGTGTAATAAATGAAAAATTATACGACGACGGAGCATTTTTGACTGGGCAGGGAGAAAAATTTTATATACATCTGATTCTACGATTCCCGGAAAGGCTCCCATTCTGTTTAAACGAGTTGATGTTAAGTAAAAAGTATCTGGGATCAGTGGTGGTGTGTAACGCCTAACTCTTGTCTGAATGAGTGGTACATAGTTAAACTCTGCTTGGATTGTAACATAACCAATCTTGAGAGTTTTCGTGATCTGTGGTAGTTGAATATGTGTCGTTGTGTGTGTGTGTTTTTGCAGACTTGTGTGTGTGTGGTCGTCGTGTGTCAAACCATATTCCCGGAGGGGAGTTGGAAAAATTTTAATGTTTCATAAGGTAAAATTAGATTCCATACAAGGCCAAAACGAATAAACCTACATGACCTCAAATGTTATGCACAGATACTTACCTAAACGCTAGGCATCCAGTTACTGGATGAGCCTCAAGGCTGGGTGCGGAGGCTATGTTGTAGATGTAAACGGCTAGGTATCTGGCAAGCCCTCAGGCCAGAAATAATCATGGGTCCAAACAAAGGTTAAAGGACATTCAAAAAGGCGCTCACACCCTAACAGGGATGGGCCAAAAATATTAGCGTGGGGCTCAAAAATTGACTCATGGTAAAAATCTTGGCAAGTCCAACGACCGAAATATCTATGGTCAAACAAGGGTTAAACATCAAAAAGGGGGCTAAGCCCTCTAAAGGGAAAGGCACCCCAAAAAAATTACCCCTGTGGGTCAAAAAAATGACCCATGGAAGAACCACAAGGGTTGGTCAAAAATTAGGTTGGGCCAAAATACGTACAACGGTCGCTTACGCAACCGTTTGGCGCATACCCTTCTTCGAAGGGTTGCAAATTAGGGTTGCCAAAAATTAGTGTTGTTTTTCGAAAATATATTTTTAAGTGCTCTTCCAATACAATTCAACCACACCGTGTCAAAAAGAAGAAAAAAAAAGGTCAAATTGGTCTCGTAAAAGGATGTCAATACGTCAGTACAAAGGTCGAGAGGCTCAATGTCAAAAAGTTCGAGGTCAGTCAATGTCTCTGTCATGAGGAATAGAGGTCAAGAAAAGGTCAAGATCGGTAACAAAAGGTTCAGTCAAGGCCAGGACAAAAAATTACAAAAGGCTAAAACTTAAAAAGGGTCCTAATACGTACGATTCGGATCGCTGATAAAATTCCGCATCCGCCTCCCTGCCTAGCCCCCTTCTTCGAGTGAAGGAGCGCCCTATTCAAAAAGGTCAGGCCTAATAACAGAAGATACAAGGCACAAACTTATAAAAGGTCCAAGGACAAAAAATGGTCAAGGGGGTCAAGGTAATTAAATTTTCGCGGACCCATACACAAAGGCTAAAGGTCAAAAAGGTTCAACGGGTGGGTAAAAAGGACCCCTGGGTGGAAAAGTTTTTTTCGAGTGCGCCGTTGGGGCAAATAGGGTGTTTTTTCCATGAATCAAATAAGAGCTTTTTCCAAATTATATGTCCTTCTTACTACTTTATATTAATACTGTTTACTTTTTCTTATATTATATAAATATATATCACTCCACTATATTATATATATATATAACCCATATATATAATATAATTCTACTTCATATAATCATATATATAATATACTATACCTATAATATACCTATATATATAAATATACTATACTTATTATTATTCTATACCTATATCTACTATAATATGCCTATCCTTAAATCTAAAATCATTATGACTATACATATTTTAAATATATATATGTAAATAATTAATTATACTTCTACCGTACTTATATATATTATACTATATTATTATATATATATATATATATATAATATAGTATATATAATATATAGTAGCTTATAGATTTCTCTTCTTCTCTTCTTCCAATTTCTTTTTTTTACCTCTAACATTTCCCCTTGCAGAAGTTCCTCTGGCAAACTCCGTTTACATAAAGCCGCATTAAATTAAC
>JABUQX010035046.1:0-20000 GCA_015478945.1 Trachelipus rathkii
AACACACAGAGAGATTTATATATAATTATTATATTAATATATTATATTATATATTTGTGTATATTTATATACTAAAACTATATATATATATATAATATTATTATATATTACTTAATATATAATAAATATTAATAATAATTATAGTAATATATGATATATTACTTATACTATTACGTTATATTATAAGTATACTATAATTATATTAATAATATATATATATTATATTAATCTAATATATATACTATTATATATATTATAATATTATTATAATATATTCATAATATATATAGGATAGGAGATATATATATATATATATATATATAATCTATATAATATATTATATATATTTAATTATATATATTATATATACTAATAATATAATATATATATATATAATATTATAATATTATATATTATTGTATAATATATATATATATATAGTATATATATAATATATATATAGTATTTTTAAGTTATATTATAGTATATATAAATATATATATATCTATATATATATCAATATATATATTATAATATATATATATATATATTAAATATTATATTAATATATATAAATTAATATTATATATATATATATATAATATATATTATAATAAGAAACCCCCGATTAGCGCGACTTCGATTAACAGTTTGCAATTATGCGCAGGTTTTTGTGTAAAAAAATTATGTAACATACAAATTCAATTTTAAGCTGTACACTAAGTAACAGCTGAAATTTTTTCCATGGTTCCTGTGAAAAAATTTTCTAATACGTCAAATGTCGAAAAGAACTTTATTCTGAATGCAAGTAAACTACTTTTAAAATCTTACATAGAATGGTTTAGTAACAACGATCTTCTCAATCTACAATGTTATTCTACAATCTACAATCTCATCTTACAGTCTAACTACAAATTACAAAAAGTTAAAAATGATAAAATGGAATTTTAAAAGTATTACTCTATTGGTAGTAGCAACCAATTTGCAGCAATCTTGAAGTAGACTTGCGACAATATTGCGAAATTAACAACAATTATAGAAAACCTCCATACTACACTCAATATGGCTTTCATAAATAAAAAAAAATTTTCTTTAATTTTGTATAGGAATAAAAAAGGGAATTATTTGATTTATATTTTGTACAGTTTTTTTAAGTTTGATACTAGAAGATTGATAAGCGTTAACGCAATTTGGAATTCACGATCGCGTTAATCGAGAGCTCTAATATATATATATATATATTATATATATATATAATATATAGATATAATTATATATATATTAATATATATTATATATATATACATATATTATAATATAATATATATATAATATGTATATACTATATATATATTATATATATATTATATATAATAATATATTTATAATATATAATATATATATTTATATAATATATATATATCTATAAATGTATCTAGGGGTTCCGACTGGGTCTCTTCCTCATCAAATAGTAAATGTGATAGATGTTAGGATCATATCTCAACTTTTTCTTGGAATATACTAATTAGCAGAAATTTCGCCCTGCAAGGACCATCAATGTAGTAGTTAAATGCAGTCTTAGACTATATAAAATATCAATATCTGGAAATGGGTGTTACCATAACTATTAGCTAACATGAATCAAATATATATATTAATATAATATAATTATATATACTATTATATATATTTATATTTATATTATATATATAAATATATATATTATATTATATTATATTATAATATAATATATAATTAAATTAAATATAAAATATATATATATACATTTTATTTTTTAATATTATAAATACAGCATTAAAAATTTTACGCATTTTTTATCTCTCTATGTAAAATTGTAAATATTGTTCAATACTATTTATGCAATATTCGAATAACATTGAAAAACTTAATTTTCCTTTATTTCCAATTATTTTATTTGCCCGTATAATTTATTTGAGTTCGAAAAATGATTCAGAAAACAACAAGTTCTCAATATCTTAGACACAATCTTGATCTTTCCTTTCAAGATGTATTAACTTGCTTCAGAAAGATTTCTGGGCCTACACTGAGGAAGAGTAACTTCAAACCTTCTTGCAAAAATGTGGATGTATAAGAAACTTTTCTTTTTAGTGTTTCCAGCCTTGTATAATCTTTATTTCTTAGCCTTGAGAATGATGCTCTTCTCTTAGATAATGATTCCTATTCTTTTAGATCGCTTAGCTTTTTCTTCTTCATCGATCTTCTGCTGTTTTTGGTATTATCTGTTCTAAGTTTCCTCTTTTTGGATTCCTCTCAAGTTTTTTTACTCTCTTCAGTAAAGATACTACTAAAAATATTTCTGTGATGAGCAGATCTTCTTTAGATCAGTGAATATTGTTTGGCGTTGCGGTGTTGACGCGAACATCCTTCAGTTTTCTTTGAGGAACAATTCTTAAAGGTCGAGGAGATATGTAGCATCTCGAGAATCAATCAGTATCTTTACATTTGTTCTTATAGCATTCCTTCATTTTAATTTTTTAAATCCACTTTGAAACTCCTTTACCATATCAGAAAACAATATTCACTTATATAGTGATAACAATTACTAACTACATACAATAGCTATCATACACATTTAATCCGCCTTAATATACCGCGACTCCATAACAGCTTTTTTTTCATAAGCATATAACGAGTTCCAATTCATTGCTTGTATCACATCTGTCATTAAAATCGAGAAAAATGATAATAATATTACTCTGACAGAGTTTTGGCAATGATTACACTGGATACAGCTCAAAGCGCATCTTGGTTAGTCATAAGGTGACGGGAAATAATACAAAATTTCTCAAGCGCCTTCATTCAATTTCAGATAGGACAGAGAATATAAAATGGTCAGAATAGAACTGTTAGGAATTCTTTTAAACTTTTCGATTGCATTCCAAATTAGATAAATATATCATCCCAGCAGGTTTAGACATCATGATATAAAATATAATACAAAATCATAATTAAAATATAATAATATAATAATAATAAAACTATAATAAAATATAATAATATAATAAATAATAAATAATAATAATAAACATAATAAAAAAAAATATTAAATAATAATAATATTAATAAATAATAATCAATTGATATATAATAATAATAGATAATAATAATTTGAAAACAATACAATCGGATATAAAGGATTATATATTATATACTATATATATATTAATAATAAATATCTAATATATATTATTATATAATATATATAGTAGTAATATATATATTAATTATATTATATTAAAATATATATAAATAAATATATATATATTATATATTATTATAGTATATATATATATATATATATATATAAAATATTAATTATATATAATAATATAGTTTAATATATATAAATATATATATATAATTATATAATTATATATATACATAATTATATAATATATAAATATATATATTAATTATTATATATATATTATATATATATACATATATATTATTATAAATATATAATATATAACTATATATATATAGTACTATATATATATAATATTATTATAATATATAATATATATATATTATATATATATAGTATATATAATTATAATATATCCTATATTATATATATATATATATTTATATAATAATATTATCTTATATATATATATATATTAATATATATAATATATATATATATACTATTATACTATATTATATATATTATAATAATAATGATATAATATAATATATTATATATAGTATATAATAATATATATCCTTTATACTTAAATGTTCAATATTATTATTATTTTTATATATATTATTAATTATGATTATTATTATTTTATTAATCTTATATTTCAATTATTATTATTATAATTATTCATTTTATTATTATTTATTATTATCATTATATTATTATTATTTTATATATTATTATTATTATTATTATTATTTATATATTATATTTATTATGTATCTTATTATTATTCAAGTATTTTCTAACGACTGGAATACTTATTATCTAATTCGGAATGCATCGAAAAAGTTTATAGAACCTACAGCTATATATTCTCACTTATGATATTCTGAAGCAATTCCTCAGAATTAGACAGGAATTTAGGAATGGTCCAGATTTAGGAAGCTAGTCAGATATCTATAAATTTTCGATGCCTTCCTAGAATAGTATAAATAATATTCAAGTTAGAACATTTAATAATAAGAATAATAATAATATTAATAATAATAATAATAATTATAAATTAATAATAATATAATAATAATTAATAATAATAATAGTAATAATAATAAATAAAATAATAATAACTAATAATTAAATAATATATATAATAATAATAATAAATAATACATAATAATAAAATTTAATAATATATATCTAATTGACACATTATGAATGAAAAAAGATATATTATTATGATAATATAATTATATCTATATAATATATAATTATATATATATTATATTATATTACTATAAAATTATTAATATATATATAATTATATATTATATATATATATATAATATATATATATATATATTATATATTATACTATAAATATATATTTATAAATACCTATAAATATCTAATATATATTAAAAATATATTAATAATATATATATTATATATATATTATAAATAACTATTTATATATTATATAATATATATTATTATATATATCTATACACATTAACTATATACTATATATATATATAATATTATATATATAATATCATAAATTAATATATATATAATATATATATACTATTAATATATCTATAATTATATATTATATATAATTACTATATTATTAATAAGTATTTACCAGCTTTTGTGGTTCGATTACAACTAATTCCGGTTCGGGAATTTGCTTTAGATCCGTCTCTGATTCTGAATTCCATATCCGACCGAAATCCTGTTCGCAGCTTTCGGCTTCAATAAAGATATGAGAAAAACATTGTTGGGTAAATTGAATTTCTAATGACGATCATCAAATTAGGAGTTTATCGAAATTCACATAAATATAAAATAAAATCATGGTCTTCAAATAAAGTACACTTAAAATATCAATAATCAATCAAAGTAAGTATTATTAAAAGTAATTCAAATTATCATGATGTACTAAAAAGTTCTATAATAATCAGATACTGTTTAGTACAATTAAAATTAAGTAATTAAGTAAAACAAATAATAGTCCAACAAGTCCAAAACAGCATAAGAACTGGTATAAATCCTTGAAATAGTAACTCTGAGAGCCTACACAATTAAGTAATTCAGGTAATGATAATATAATACTCAAATAAACGTAACACTAAGTATTTTAATAAGACCTAATTATGCTGTACTTAAAATACTATTAAAATATCTTACTTTCATTCTTTGATAGATATTCTTTAAATTTAAAATATTACTTTCAAAACTTATTTTAACGCATAAATTTAAAATACTTAAACCAAATTCTTGGTTTTTAACGCATAAATTTAAATAACTTCTAAATAAATTTTTGTGTCTTTAACGCATAAATTTAAAACATAAATTTAAAATACTTCTAATTAAACATAATTTAACGCATAAGATTTGAAATTCTTTCTAATTAAATGATTTTAACGCTAAAAGCTGAGGATTTTAATTAACTGATTTTTACCAGCATTACTTTGACTGCTTTAAATCAATCTCCATCGAGTAATTAACATGCCTTTTAATTAATATTTTAATTTATTAACAAATGTCAACGCCTAATATTGAAATACTTCTCAACTAATTTCATGTTTGTAACGCATAATATTTCTAAATACTAAATCTTAATATTATTTTGTTTTTAAACGCAATAAATCTAATAAGCGTCACAGTCTAATTTCAATGGCTAGCAAAATAAAAGTTGAAATTTTGAAATCTGATAAAACCTTGACAGATAATATTGGATATATCATATAGGACGAAAATTAACTATATATATAATATATATTACTATTATATATATATATATATAATAATTGTCATTTATATTATATAATCTTAATATAACAATCTTATGCATATATATAATATATATATATATATATATATATTATATATATATATTAAAGATAAGTATAATAGTATAATATATATTAGCAGTGTACAAATAATAGCGTAAAATTATATTATATTATATTATAATATATATATATATTTGGTGCGGTTAAGTGCGGATCAAATTTAGTGCCTGGTGCCATTGCGTTTAACAATATATTAGAGGTAAAGTAAAATGACCGATCTGCGGTGTTGCAAGTATTGATGTGCTTGCGGTCTGGTGCAAACCGATTACTATAATCAAATTTTATTAGTACAAAATATTTTTTAATGTTTAAGATCTCAAAGTACCTATTCATATTTGAAGAGTTGTAGAACGGTAACAGTAACTCTAGGGTATTAATTAGAGTTGGCTAGAGCAGCGGAATTTGCGGACACCGCATCGACCGCTACGCATAAATCATTATTTTGTCTCACTGCATCTCTAGCTATTTCAAATGCGACCGCGCTCCGCTAACGCATCATAATGACGACATCACACCCGCACGCACCGCATCGCATCCGCATGCACCAGCAACTGGTGCGTCGGCAACCCCAGTTAATAATTGACAATAAAATATTGTTAGTGTCGATATGATTGATTTTAAATTCCATAAGTTATTTGTCAACTTTATAAAAAAAAAATGATGTAGATTTTTTTTTTTTTTTTTTTTTTTTTTAATTAAATTTACTTTATACATGAAGAGAACAACATCTTTCTTATTTTAAATTTCATAGATAATAACATCTTTTTCGCATCAATGATTACCAATGTCGATTTCAAGCAAACATCAGAAGTAGTGGTAAATATAATGCATCTGTCCTGGAGCAGAAGAACAGATCTGTTTTTATTGGGAGAGCCCACGGCTCTCAGCAAGTAGTTGCTCATGCTCGTGAATGGCTGGGGGCTATGTTTGTCTTCGTCTCGATCTCTCTCTTGCTCTCTCATTTCTCTCTCTCCCTCATCTCCTCTCCCTCATTCTCCTTCCTCTCTCTCTCATCTCTCTCACCTCTCTTTCTTCTTCTCTCTCAAAAGGCAATATTAATACTTATAATATAATATAAATATAATTAATACATAAATATAATAATAATAATATAATAATAATAATGAATAATCAATATAAAATAATAATAATAAATATTATTTCTGTTCGAATATCAACTTCTATTTTAGATATAGTGTCCTTTCCTTGCAATTCATCAAACAAGCATACACTTAATATGTTTTATTTTTCTTTATATTTAAAATGTCCTACCAGCTAAGATCCTAGATGTCTCCAGGCAGGAAAGATACTTGGACTTCGCAAGTCATGAAAACATCATCAACTGCTGTCCGGTTTAATAATAATTTATCAACTTTACTTTTTGTTTTTTTCATTGCTTGTTTTGTTGTTGTTCTTGCCTCATATTAAGAGCATGGCTGCGGGGCTGAGCTACAAAATCTGCGTTTACGAGCATGCGCTAGAGCCGGAGCCGGAGTCCGGAGACTCTCCCCGGGAAATAAGCGGAGCGGAGCCTCACTAAGAATAATTCTAAGAAATTATATAAATTCGGCAAAAAAAAAAAAATTACAGCTTTCCCGAGTCTGGTCCATACTTCACGGAGAAAAGTCATTATACGTTTTAAAAGGTTATTTGATTCATTAGTTAAAAGAGGTTATCAGTATGATTGAATTAAAATTTTAGTGCATCTGCGGCTTCAATTTAGACGCATAAGTTCGTCTGATGAAGTTCATGATCTATTCCTCATGCGAATCTAGATAGGAATATTTTCATGAGCATCTTTAAAAAAAAAATAAAAAAAAAAAAAAAAAAAAAAAAAAAACATTTATATTAAAAATCTTGTATTAAAGATAGGCTGAGAATTTATGTAATATAATAAATAGACAATGATATTCAACATTCTCTACTCTTCTCTCTCTTCTCTCTCTCTCTCTTCTTCTCTCTCTCTCTCTCTTCTCATCCTCGTCTTCTCTCTCTATATATAATATAATTATATATATAATAATACATATATATATATATATGTATATAATATATTATTTTATATATATAATATAAATATATATATATATTATTAACAGGAAAAACGCCATTGAATTTTTTTTTTTCAAAAAACGTCTTTTTCAATTGCAAGCATCGTTTAATAATTTTTTCATCACTTGTTTTCATTTTTTTTCATTTATTTATTCATTGATGGTTGACCACTTTGTTTTGTGTGAGATTTATTATGATAAGAGAATGTTCTTTTTTTTTTTGTAATCTATACTATTTTTTACGACTGTGAATGATGATTAGAGTAATTTTTTTTTAATAACGAGAAAAAAAAGTTTTATTGAAGATTTGGAAATGATTGAATGAGATCTTTCTTATGTGGATTGTTCCTTCAAATTTTCGATCAGAAATAAAGTAATTAAAAAAAAACATAAAGAGACTAACATTTAAGTGATGTTAACAAAAATTAATAAACTGTCGCTATATACCTAATACTGAGTTATATATATATATTATAATATATAATATTATACACTATATATTAATATATAAAAATAGAAATCATAATATTAAGTTATTTAATATATATATAATGAAAATATTTATATATTTTATTTTGATATCTTTCTAAAGACTTTGATAACCACCGTTAATTAAAATGTGATTTGCTGACAGTTAATAGTGCTAAAAATAGCTATATTAATTATGTATTATTATTCATATTATATTATTATTATATATTATTATTATTATTATTATATATTTAATTATGATATTATTATTTTATTATTTATATATTATTACTATACTTATTATTATATTATTACTTTATCATTATTATTGATTATTAATTATTAATTTTATTAGAAATTATTATTATATTATTATTATTATATTATTATTATATGTATTATTATTATTATTATTATTATTATTATCACATTATTCTTTATTATATTATTATTTATTATTATTATTTGATTATCTATTATCTTTTTTTTTTTTTTTTTTTTTTTTTTTTTTTTTTTTTTTTTTTTTTTTTTTTTTTTTTTTTTTGTTATTATTTTTATTATTATATATTATTTTTAATTATTAAAAAGATTTATAGAATAATATATCACTAAATCATTTAAAATTAGTTTCTCCTCAAGAAAATGAATTGCAAAATAAAATTATTTTAGTTTAAGATTTATGCAATATATATAGTATATATAATATATATATATATATCAATGGATATATATATAATAATATAATATTTGTATATATATAGTTTATTTATTTAAGTATTTATGAACATAAATATATATATATAATAAAATTGTGTAGGCCCTACACCAATGTGTTTTTGTGATTGTTCTGATTGGTTAAGTTAACCGGATTCCCCTAGGGTGAAAGCATAATTTTAATTACAGGTATATCAACGCCATGTAGGTGTTTTGGATCCTATTATGGCTATATACGTAATTTTTAGCAACAAATTTGGATACTTTTGAATATTTTGCGAGATTTTTGGAATGTCAAAATAACAAATTTTACAAATTATTTGGTTTGACAATCCCCCCTTCCCCATTCTCCCTCTGTGATTTTGTCAATAGTGGTTTGACAATCAACCGCATTCTTCCAATGTTGTTTTTATATTAGTGGTTTAACAACCAAACCCATTCTCCCTCTGATATTTTACAATAGTGGTTTGACAATCAAACCCATTCTTTCTCTGTGGTTTTTGCAATGGTGGTTTGCCAATCACCTCCATTCTCCATCTGTGATTTTTGCAATATTGGTTTGACTATCCCCCAGTTCTCCTCCTGTGGTTTTCGCAATAATCAATAGCATGGAGTACTCACGAGAAGCACAATAAATAAATTAGTAAATAAATAAAACCAGAGACAACCATAGTTTGGTGATTTATAATCACAATCGTCTAAATATGGTGATATAGTTAATTAATTGTCCAGACAAATAGAAAAAAAAATGTTGCTATAAATATCTATTTTCCCGTTATATGACCTTCTCCTATATTGATAGGACGCTGTATCAGTGACCAAAGGTCAAACTTCTAACGAACACGTAGATTATAAAAATTGGATGCTAAGTCGGTAATTATTTTTCTGGTGGCTCAGGCTCCGGCTCCGGCTCCGAATCCGGCTCCGACTTTCAACCTCTTTATTATATGGGAAAAATATTTTTTGGATCGGCTTACGGCTCAGGCTCACGGCTTCGGCTTCCGGCTCCACTCTCTCCCCTCAAAATAAATTTATTCCGTATCCGACTCCGCGAAAAAAAAAATTTCATGTACTAACTCCGGCTCCGCGCAAAACCTTGTGGCTCCGCCTCCAACCTCCGGGTCCGCAGATCTAGAGTTAAAATTCCCCATCCATTGAATAGTGCAAACACACTATCAGCCTTTCTTAATTCATTAGCATAATGCTAATTGGATAGTTTATGTGAAATAACAGCTGGATATTTAGACACGGGGATAACTGAGCTTGGGGGAGAGAGGGGGGTAATTTGAATTAGCAACGGTCCTTCTCCTTAAAAGGATATTCAAGGGTAGCAAGTTAGTAAGGAATACTCTGAACGAAACAGAGGAGTAATTGCATCAACAACATGTTGGATACTCTCCAAGAGATCAGTTTCCTTACTGTAAGATCAAATAGTATAATATATAATATATTTAAATTAAATATATATATTTATAATATCTAAATATATAATATCTATATATATTTAATCATATATATTTTATAATATATAATATATATGTTATATAATTATAAAAGATTAATGGCAACGTTTTCTGACAACGTCCTTTCAGGCAATTATATATTTATTATAGTATATATTATTATATAAATATAATATATAAATATATATATATATATAGATATAATATATATATATATTATATATAAATTATTATATATATATACTATATATATTTTATTATATAGATATAAGAAATAATTAAATATTATAGTGTGAAGTTTATATTGATTAAACAAGATTAAAAGTAACTAGTATTGCATTCCTACTTAACCATTATTACTGTTCGAAATGCTTTTGAACGCGCAACCAGTCAACACAATCCACGTAGTTAAAGAATCAACAAAAAAAAATAGTTATTTATGGTAACAAAATTACGAATTTTCGAAGAAAAAAGAAAATTGTCAAATTGATTTTTCTAAAAAAAAAAAAAAAAAATATCCAGATTTTTGATCTTTATCCAGTGCAATCATTGACTTCCGTAGGGTAGGGTGTGTCGCTCTTTCTCGTAGAATTGTTTTGAGAAAATCGTGAATGTTGTACTGTTGTTTTATTTTATATAATATATATAATTTATGTAATACAATTAAGATTATTATATCAATTACTGTTATTTAATTTATATTAATATAATCTCAGTATAATATATTTACAAGTTCTCCTTAGGTAATGTAAAAATACCATTTATATTAATTTAATAAAACATAGTTTAATTCTGCTTTGTTAGGGTATAAATATCAATAAGTTTTAGTATATTTATATATATATATAATATAGATATATTTAATATCATATATATATATATATTAATATATATATTATATAATAGTATATATATTATATAGTATATATTAAATTATACTAACTCTGTTGCAAAGTTTGCAAGTTATTCTTAATCCTAAGATTAGTCTGTGATGCACGCGACTATATATAATAACTATCATATATATACTATAATATATATCTATATATAACTATATATTATATATAATATTATAATATATATATATTATATAATAGTATATATATTATTTATATATTAATATATTATATATATATATATAATAATCTATAATTATATATATTATCTAGTTAGTATATATATTATAAATATATATATATTAATAAATATATAGTAAATTATATATATATATTATTATTATTAGTATATAATATATTTATATAATATTATATATAATATATTATTATATATAGTATATATATATATATATTATATATTATATTCAATATAATATTGAATTTGTTGGATTATCATATAATTCAATTCATTTTCTCATACTCGTATATATATATATGATATTATATTATGTGACTAGAACCTCCTCATTGATTTATTATGAGACACACAACAAAACCAATAAATGTTTTTATTACGAATGTCTTAAAATCAATAATAGCGTCGCAAATATAAAACTTTTAATTTCAAAGCTCGGAATAACGCATTCTTCTATCCAATTTCATTGCACCATGATTGAAGAAGTCTGAACTAATTTTTTAAGATTTTATTCATGTATAGAAGATAATTCCACTTTGAAAAAGTCTATATTAGTTTAATGATACTATAATGCAAGATTTCTTTATCTGCGATCATAGAGAAAATTCTTGCTGATGCGGTTTGCGAATATATGATATAGTAATGATATATATATATATATTAGCAATAGGATTTGTTTTAGGTTAGCAATAGGAAATAAAATCAATAACTGGTATTCTATTTATTATTTATTATTATTATATTATTTTATATTATATATTATTAATTATTATTATTATTATTATATATATATTATTATTCAGTTGTCATTATTATAATTATTTTATTATTATTATTTCTATTATTATTGAATTATATTATTATTTTATTATATTATTTATTATTTTATCATTGTATTATTAGTAGTAGTATTTATATTGTTACTAATATTTTGTCATCATTGCTATTAATTCACTGTTAGTTTTTATATTATATTATATTATATTATTATTATTATTATTATTATTATTATATTATATATATTATCTATATTTTTATATATTGCTATATAATATATTTAATATTATCAATATTATTCTGGCTCTATATATGGAACATTTTTTTTTTTTTTTTTTTTTTATTAATATGTATTAATACTGTTATATTTTTGCATCATGGTAAATTCATATTAGTTGTATATTTATTATTGATTATTATATTATTTTGATTTTATTATATATTATTATAATTATGATATTTATTATTTTATTATATTTTATCATTGTTTCACAGCATTTGGAATTAATATTATTATGTATTTTAAATGTTAAAATAGTGTGAAATTACAAATTAAAAAGAATTTAATATACTTATATTATCTTGGGGCTCAAAGACACAACATTGGTTCATTAATAGCCACTTTAGAATTGAATATTGCATTAATTTCAAGTAAATATTACACTAATATTTCAAATAGTAAGTTAAATATTATTATGTATTGTGTTATAAAATATGATGTATTTTTGTTCAAGCTTGTGTTTTGAATTTTGAATTCATATATTATGTTATATTAATATATATATTATATTTTATTTATTAATTATTATATTATTATATATATATTATTTGAGAAAAATCAATATAATTCTTATTTAATGATAAAATATTTCCTGAAATATAATATTAATCAAAATTGCCATCAGATAAACTCATAAGGTAAAGTTAGAGTTGAGAATAAGGTGACGAATAGATTTTTCTTCTCCGATATAACGATTGTTTAATACTATCTACCAGCTAATGACGTACACAATAATTTCCAGTTACTAATGCTTGGGTTTTAAGACTGAAACTGTTGTTAGATAAATTGTTAAGTATCACGATTTTTATGGTTTATATATTAATAATATAGTATAACTTATTGTTCTAAACAATAAAATAATAAAAAAACAAGGTAACTTCTTTCAAAGTTAATTTTTTTCCATATTTAAATTTTAATGATAGAACAATGCCAAGAAATATATATTTATATATATAATATATATATATATAATATAGGCAATGTTATTAACTATCTGCAACGTGCTTCATGCTATTCTAAGCTGATTATTTTTTAAAAAAAATCTAATTTTACATTACGCCAAGCTCAAAAATTTACATTAATAATAATCAATATAATAATAATAATAAAAATAATATCAAGTTAATAATAGTAATTAAATAAATTAATAATAAATAATAAACTCTTTAAAAAGAGTACCAAAATCTTAATACAAAAGAATGTAAGTAATTTTATATTTTTTTTTAATGCAGTAAACTTGCTTCTTATATAAAACTCTCTTCATATATATATATATATGTCTATATATCATATGAAATATAATAATATATATATATATAATATATATATAATATATAATTAATATAAATATTATTAGTATTAATGGCATCTTGTTGTGGTAATAGCAGGTTGGTTGACGACGACGGGTGCGGTTGATGAGATGCTTCATTTGGTCTATACTGGCGGCATGCGGCAATTCAGTACCGTTGGGTCGGAGAGCGGTGCCCGAAATTAATGGTTTTTATTACTGGGTGTGCAGATACTATTCGGTCCTGCAACTAGAAACATATTAACGAAATTTTTAGAGATAACATAATTAATGTTCATATACTCCAATATAGATATATAGGTAATATATATAATATATAATACTATATAATTTACTATATATATATAAATATCATATATATATAATATAATATATATATTTATATATAATATAGATATAACTTATTATGTATATTTTATATAGTATATTATATATAATAATATTATATATATATATATATATATATATATATAATATAATATATTATATCATATTATTTTTATATCTATTATATATTATATTATATTTATATATATATTATATGCTATTGCATCAGATTTTTCTTTGGGCAGTACACCATCATTTCAAAGACTACCAATAGTACAGGAAAGAATAATGCCTGGAATCCTGGCAAAATTTAATTGCGAAAAACTGTAAAAAAAAAAAAAAAAAAAAAATAAAAAAAAAAAAAAAAAAAAAAAAAATCTCAAAACTACTAAAGCTACAGCGAAAAGGATACATTTTTGGAATCCTGGTAAATAGTTAAGAAATGAAAAAACTAACTAAATTAATAATAATAATATTGTTTTTTTTTTTTAGAGCAGGGGACAATATAAATATATATAATCTATTTGTAAAGGTATGCCACGGCAATAGTAAGGGGCTCGAGCGAGGTGAGACACAGGGAGGACGGTTTTCCATACCCTAAGGGAGGGCGAGAAATGACCCCGCGCACCAAAACAAGGCGGGGGTTCGGAGACCTCCCGGAGGGGGATTAGTCTACCCTTAGTTCCCACGAAGGCGAGAGACCCGGACTCTCTGAATCGGTGCGGTACCGCTGTTTCTTCAAATTCAATATGGCGTCCGATCTTAGAAGGATTTTATTTGTCCATTTCTTATTAAATGAATACTTCTAAATCATATTATATGACGCCGTTTATCAATAATCATTCTTTTTTTCATTTCTTTATTTTTTTGTTAGAGTTTCATATTAAAATTTTACCAGGATTTCATATTTATTCGTTTTACTGTAGTAATCAGTATTTTTGATTTTTTTTTTCTCTTTCTTTTTTTTTTTTTTTTTTTTTTAGAGATTTACGTAAGAACTTGCACTCCACAATGTATTACCTTTTCGCTGTAGCTATTGTGTTTGAGATTGACTACTGGCACAATTGTATCTATGTCTAATATAATATATATATTATATATATAATATTATTATATATATATTATATAATTTATATATAATATATATAATTATATATATATATATATATATATATAGTATAAATAAAGAGTGGCCTATTCTATTATTAAATAGCCTAAAGATCTTTAATTCTTAAAAGCTCGTTTACCTTTTTTCATTGGCCGTTCTTAACTAGAATAAATTAGTAGAAGAAGAATGATGGGAAGGTAAATGATGGGGGGAGTAAGATACCAAAATACAGACACTTAACCCCTTCCCTTTCTTCGAACTCTCCATGAGTCACCTTATTTCCATAATGTGTCTTCACTCTCTACAAGTGAATCCAGCCCTCTCCTTATTGTTGTTCTTATTTATCTTTGTCTGATGATATTACCTTTAGCTATTTACCGCCCACATGATATATATACTAATATATATTTATATATATATATATATATATTATATATATATTAATATATATATATTAAACTATAATTATATATATATTATATAATATAATATTATATATCTATATATATACGTAAACATATATAATATATATTATATATATTTATATATATATATTATATAATATATATATATATAATAAATACGATATTATATAGTTTCTGTAATTCAATTTCAACAATTTTTATTTTATAATATTAAACGCTAGAAAAATCGGGGTTTTAGAGCTTTAATCTAACTCACCTGAATCAAACATCATCCGGATATTGTCATTGTAAAAAAAAAAAAAAAATCAAAAAAAGGTATTCCGTCTTCATCACCTGCAGACTTAAGGAATTAGAGGTCTAACGTATCTCTTAAAATGATATATTTGAATATAAAAATAATATGAAATTATCATACTTGTACAAATCTAATAATATGTTGTATATATAGTTCCAGCATGGGGAAAACCGACACCAACCTGATTGTGCCCAATATAATTTACTTAATTAATGAAACTTAGATATGAATTATATATGGAAATATATATTAAAGAATGTTAATCATCTAGTGTCCAATTCAATTTGGGATGAATCATTAGTTGGAATAAGGAGACATTTGTCAGCACTACATTATTTAGAAAAAAAGAGAATAATAAGTGAAATGAGTGTTTTATAATTATTAAATTAATCAAAGGTATTTATAGAATATCTGTTTTTTTCCTTAAATAGTGTTCTTATTAATTAAATTTTCTGTGGTAGCAAAGTGTAAAGAAAAAGGGAGATAAACCAGAATTAGCTTCAGAAGTAATGGAAGTTAAAAGTAGAAGGATTGGTTGCCCTTCATTTTCGGGAATGGCGGAGGAATATGAAAACTGGAGGGAAAGAGTAAATGACTGGTTGATGGTCAATGAAGACGTTGTAAAGTATCCTGCGATAGAAATAAGAATGGCATTGAAAGGAATGAAAAGAGAAACAGCTTTGAAAGGAGTGAACAGTTTATTAGCAACACTGGATGATGTATACAATAGGGAAAGTATAATGGACAAAATGAAGGAGAAAGTTTTTTTTTAAGTTGGGAATTGAAAGGATGAAAGTACGAGATATTATTAAATGAAAGAATGCAACAGAATGTATAGCCGTGGGTGTTGAAAAAATAAAAGGTAGTCACGACTCGCCTATTATATAGTAGTAAATTAAATAAAAATTATTTACATGTTATAGGAGCATGTACTAAGGAAGAATATGGTTATGAAAATATAGAGAAAATTCTTGGTAAATATTTCAAGAAACGGAGAATAAGGAGAAAGAAGCAAGAGCAATGGATAGGTGAGGAAAAAGATAATACAATAGGATAGGTACAAAAATGAGAAATAAAATTAAATGTTATAAATGTGAGAAAGGTGTCATATCACAAAAGATTGTATGAAAAATAAAGGCAAATGTTATATTTGCAAAATAGAAGGTCACTGGGTAAGAGAATGCCTGAAAACTGGAGAATAAAGAAAAAAAAGAAATTGAGACAAAGTTTTATGGACTAATAATAAAAGAAATGATCAAGAATTTGATTTAGAAGGAATAGATGGGGTTCTTTACACAGGCTGTAATAAAATAGTTTGTGAGGAATTCTGACTAGCTAACTAAATTGCACTCGATAGAAATTAAAACGATGATTAAGAACAAGAAACATCCGAAAGAAGATGAAGTTGTAACATTAGATCTGGGAGAATCGGAAGGAAAGAAATTTTTTGTAATGGTAGGTATGGCTACAAACTTCGTAAAAGCAGCCTCAAGAAATTATAATGAAATGGGTTAGTATTTTTGGAGTACCTAAAAAAATCTTATCTAACAATGGGTTGGGAATCAGGGATGGTTTAAAAATTTTGGTGATTTTTTTGATTTTTAAAAAAAATCAGTGATTTTTTTATATTTTTGATTTTTTGGATTCGTAACGTCACGTACGAAATTAATAATTTGCTAAATAAATGTTATACATAAATACTATATATTAATATCTGCAGTGAACCTTAACTGAATCTTGAAAATAATATATATAAAAAAATAAAAAAATAACATTGTTTTTTTTAAAAAAATATCACCAAAATTGCTCATCCCTGGTTGGAATGATCCAAAATGAAGGTTTAAAAATGCTTACGGAAGCTTTTGGAATAGATAAATTAATAAAAATCACTGAGCAGAAAGTCCCTGGAGTAATGGAAAATGTGAAAAAATGATAGAATTAATAAAAGGTATTAGGAAAGTATGTATGACGATAGTAGAAGCAGTTGTAGTTATAAGAAAACACTCGAGTGGTCAGAACTGGCATTGTTTACCAGCGGAATGAGCTAATCAGATGGGTAGGCTCCGAGACATTAGTGAGGTGTTATGTTCTCTATAGATACTCCTCTAAATATTTGGTAGTATTGGAATAAGTTCGCGGTTCATGAAAAGAAGTGAGAGTCTTGTGATAGAGTGGAGGTGAGGCATACGGAAATCAATATCGCTGAAACTGTGGTTGCTGTCGCGAGATGGAGAATGTGCTCACGATCAGTGGAGGGTGTTGCCTTCGCTGAGCGAGTAGTCTTGGATTATCGGTGAGGAGAAAGTTTGGATCTCTAGTGATGCAAGATTCCTGATGTGAGCATAGTTTTGAGTGATAAGCGATTGGTGTAGCAATGTTGGCGAGATGATGGGCGAGTGTCGAAGTTCTGTTTGCGTAAGATGAAGAGAGGGTTTGTTAATGTAACTACTCGTGGATTAAGCTTGTTATTGTAAGGTTAGTCAGAGAGATTTGTGAGTCGGGACGAGTGATTTCGCCTCAGTGTGTGGAAGTTATCGTCTATGATTGGGTCGTAGTAGGCTCTGGAGTGCAAAGTGTGTCTGTACGAGTGGTTATAGATTATGTCTTATGGTTTAGTTCCTGAGGTTGGCCACCAGTGAGGGAGATAACTAGGAGTTAAATGTAGCAGTGTACATAGTGAGGGGTGTGTTCACATTATAGCTCGACATCGGAATGTGACGAAGTGGAATTTGGTTGAACTATATAAATATCCGCTTGGTTGGAATGTAAAGGGACTAAGTCGTGAGTGCGCTAGAGCCTTACATGAGGGTATGTTGTTACCTGTGTTATTAGTAGGTAGTGGAGCTATGGGTCCTGGGAAATAAGAAGTATGAGAATCTAAAGTTTCAATGTGTCAGATGGACGATCAATCTTAGGGGCATGTGGGTGAGAGAGATTTTAATATGGGAAGTGTGACATATTTGGAGGAGAGCAAGGAAGCGGTCATTGAGAGAGCTGATGTTTGCCGGAGGTAGTGAGCAATTCTGTGTTGTGAAGAGATGAGAGGAATAAAATGTGAAAATTTGGTACACCTGAAGTGGTGGTTTGAGAAGGATTGTCGTGCTTCATTACATGTGTGAGTCTAGGAAGAATCAGGCAGTGACATCGGTTGGCGGGGTGGTGTGTGGATTGTCTATGATGCGAACTGATTAGATTTTTCACTTCGGTCTTGTGTATAGTAAGTGTATAGTTGGTAATAACCGATACCGGCTTGGGATAGTATCACGAAGAGAAATGTGTATTTGAGTATCTGGTGAATTAATTAGTTCTATGAAGGTAGAATGAAATGATGAGTTTTAGGTTCAGATGAGTATCAGAGAAGTAATATAGTATTATATAACAGGAGTGTAATTAGGCGGTCGTGATTTGTGAGGGTAGTATGTAGTGTTGAGCTCACTATACCTGGGCCAAGAATGGAATGATATACCCTATTAATACACTGACGATATCGCCTATACCACAAGTAGGCTGTTGCCAATTACCGCTGTGATTTGTGTAGAGGTTTAAGCCATATCAAACATGTTTATTATGACTTAATGCTCAGGATGTTTTCACAATTCTCATGTGAGATCATAAATAATGAAAATGTGTGTGTTAG
>JABUQX010035046.1:35000-40000 GCA_015478945.1 Trachelipus rathkii
AAGAAAGGAAGGTGGAAAGTTAGGAAATCACTATATAATATATTAAGAAAAACTTAGAAGATGAAAAATTCATTGAAGAAACAGGATTGTTAAAAAAAAATTATTGTATTATATCTATATATATATAATATATAAATATATATATATATATATATATATATATATATATATATACTAATATATATACTAATATATATACCTTATATATAATTTATATATATATATATATATATATATATATATATATATATATATATATATATATATATATATATATATAGTGAACAAATAATTATAAACAAAGAAAATTTTAACATAAAGTGTTTAAAAAAAATAATGATAACTATGGTATAACTTTTATAATTTATAATTTTTGTTTTATTATTTTTATTATGTAATTATGTTAATCATATACCGCAAAATAATTCTCCCATCTTCTAAAGACATGAACTACAATAAGATTTTTTATATGTAAAATTTCTTCAACTGTTATGGCTTGCAACGAAACTTATATATATATATATATATATATATATATATATATATATATTATAATATATATATAATATATATATATATATATATATATATATATATATATATATATATATATATATATTGTTGTCATATTTATATGTATATGCTTGTAAATATATATATATATATATATATATATATTATTGTCATATTTAATAAGAAAATAAAAATTCCAAAACCCAATAGATTCTCAAATTCAACAAGAAATTTGTCTCAGATAAGAAAGCCGAAGATGAGAAAGAAATAATCCAAGAAGAGGAAGGAGACGAACTACATCAAATACCTTTGAAGTTTAGGAACAGTACAAATTATAACTAAACAACAACACCTCCACTTCATAATTAGTGATCCCGGAAAGAAGAACACCCTCTAAAAGATACCTTCAGATAATTAATAGCAATAACGAAACATCATACAGACCGGTGAAGACGGGAACTTTAGTCACACTGTTAATACCCAGGACTATCAGCCTTGTTTTAACGTGACTATTTTCCGTCGGCACTAACAACGGATGTCACAATAACGAAAATTCAAGCACCATATAGAAAATGTGAACAACAGTCACATCGTTAATCCCAGGCCTACCAGCCTCAGTTTAACGTGACTATTTTCATCGTCTCTAATACCAATTTTAAGATAACGAATACCTCCAACCAAATACAGACTAGTGAAGACAAGAACATCAATCACACAGTTAATCCCAGGTTTACCAGTCTCAGTTTAACGTGGCTATATCCGTCGACACTATAATAACTAACTATTCTCTCTACGGAAGGACTCCCAGATTACATCTTCAGAAAAACTTCCACTTCGTCTATTGAGTTCTCTGGTTAAAATAGAAGAAAGATTCATCCATGTACTGTACATACAAATACACTACTACTATATATGGATGGAATACCTGAAGAAACGATTCATCAAAAAAATATATATCTGGTAGCATTCAAATCAACAAAAGCCAGCATACCACAATACTGGTTATCGTAGAAAAATGGAGAAGAATCATTTTCAATATAGTGGTATGTTTACTACAATGAAGGACCTCATACCATTATCACTATATATATTTTCATTCAAGCTACATTCTTCTTTGTGATTCATACTTTCTTCAAAATCCCATCAGAGAAAGCAACATCAAACATCATACATGAATACCGAACTTCCTCATTCATTTGTTGTTTTGTCTTCGATGAAGACCACTTCAACTACTGAGCAACAGGACCAAAAGTTCGTATTATTATTTAATAGCTCCACTTTTAACGCGTGAAGTATTATGTAGTGAGCAAATACTTAGAAACAAATGAAAGTTTTAACGTAAAGAGCCTAAAAGATTTTAATAATAATGGTATAACTTTTATAATTTATAATATTTATTTTATCTTTTGTCATGTATTTTTTTTTTGACATATACAACAAAATAATTTTCCCATCCTCTACAGACATGAACTACAACAAGATTTTTTATATATATATAATTTTTATTTCAAATATTTCTTCAACTGTTACGGTTTGCAACGAACGTGTTATTTTAATTCCATGTTTAATAAAAGAGTAAAAAATATCCCATGAAAAAAGTCGTTTAACCTCAAAACAAATTTTAAAAAAGCAAGAAGAGGTTCATCTCAGATTATTTCCTGCCCCCTCCTTGAAAAGGGCCCAGCCCGTGAGTGGTGGTAATCTGTTAAAAAAAAAAAAAAAGAAGATAAGAAAGAAGAGAATGAAGAGGAAAAATCTGAACAAGAATATAGAGACGAACTGCATCAACTACCTTTGAAGATGACGAACAGTACAAAAGATAACAAACAACTCCTCCATTTCATATATATATATATATATATATATATATATAATATATATAATAATAATCAATATATTATATATATGTATACTGCCATATAACAATATATATATATAGGTAAACTTTTATATATCAAATATATATATATATATAATAATAATAATAATAATAATATATATATATATATATAATAATAATAATAACATATATATGTAACATTATAATAACTTTAATAGCAAATGAGGACAAGTTAAACTGTATTTAGATCAAAGAGTAATTGGATCATATAAAATAAATTTAATGAATAATGAAAACTTCTTAATTAATTAATATCTTTATTTATTGCATTTCTTCAGATCAGTTACAAACTTAATATAATAATAATAATATATATATAATATATGTATATATATAACTAATAATAATATATATATATATATATATATATATATATATATATATATATCAATATATATATATATATGTATATATACAACATATATTAATAATATATAATAATATATATATATATACTATAAATAATAATAATAATAATATATATATATAAATATATATAATAATATAATATATGTTAATATAGATGGGAGATGGTAAATAATAATATAATAATATAATAATATGTAATATATGATATATATATATAATATAATAATATGTAATATCAATAATATAATATATATATATATTATATATAGTATAATAATATATACGTATAATAATAATAATAATATATATAATAATATATATAATAATAATAATAATAATATATATATATAATAATAATAATATAATAATAATAATAATAATAATAATAATAATAATAATAATAATATAATAATAATAAACTAACAATAATATAATAATAATAATAATAATAATAATAATATTATGCCAATAATAATAATATATGTATAATAATAATAATAATAATAATAATAATAATATAATAATAATAATATATATATATATATATATATTTATATAACAACATAACAACAACACCTGTATATATACTACTAACTACTGCTGCTAACCGCCTGTATGTAACTATATATATATATATGCAAAAATAGTTTTAAATCAATCGAAGTTAATTTCGGTATATAAATTTATATTAATTAACATCTATATTTATATGCATTTCTTCATATGTATAGATATATATATATATATATATATATATATATATATATTGTTATCGGATGAATTCTTTTTTTAACAGGATTCTCCTTCGTAAGCGGTCTAAAAACTGCTATTGGTTTTTTGCTATTTAGCTACATTTATTATTACAACAAATACTTATCAAAGCAATAGACATTTACTTAAAACAGCTCGAAATATAAAGCAATAGACATTTACTTGAACAGATCAAAATATTTACTAAAATAACCTTACTGCAAGATCACAGAAACATAACTAATTAAACGTAGCTAACATAAATCATTGAAAATACATATAATCTATCATTTACGAATTGAGTCCACATTAATCTAGTTAGTATATATATATATATATATATATATATATATATAATAATAATAATAATATATAATAATATAATATAATAACCAACCTTATATATATATATATATATATATATATATATATATATATTCTTCTGCTCAATAACCACTTATGTAATGGTATGTATATTTTTATATGTAACATAACAATAATATATATAATAACTATATATATATATATGTATATATATATATATATATATATATATATATATAATATATAATAATAATAATAGCAGCAATAATAACATTATTTTACATATGTGAACATTTTTATATATATATATATATATATATATATATATATATATATATATATATATATATATATATATATATATATATATATATATATATATATATATATATATATATATATATATATATATATATATATATATATATATATATATATAATATATATATATATATATATATTGCCGCTACCGTGGCTAACGGTAGAGCAACGGAGTCGCATGGCAAGGTCGAGGGTTCGAATCCTAGGTAGAAATTACCTAGAAAGTTCCCCTCCTTGAATAGGGCTATGCCCGTCAATTGTGAACTTTTTATATAAAAAAAATAAAAATAATCACTTTCCTGCAGAACAAGAGTATATTCCTTGCAAACCAACGTCCTCCGGGAAATGAGGTGCCGCACAGCTCGTCCCACCAGAAGTTCAGTATCAACAACTATCTATCACGGAGCATCTAGTATCCCCGGCAGAGACGCTTGACCACCCGCTGATCCTTCCAGTTGGTTGTTCGTGGTTAGGATCAACATTTCTGAACTCTGTGTGGTTCTCAAGTTAGGGTTTTCAATTGCAGTCTCCAAATTCGTGCCCGTATCTACGGGATCCTTAAACTAAATGATGATACAATTCCCTATACAGCCACACTCAACTTTTCCGCACATCTTGACACACTTTTAGCTTATCATATTCATATCATATGCCATCATATTCTGTGGCAACAATTTATTCCTTTCCAAAGTTTGCTTCGTTAGTAAATTAGCTCTTCTTTCTTTTAACTTAGTTGGTCGTTCTTTTTCTTTTCAACAATATCACCCTCTTGCAATATATATATATATATATATATCTAATATATATATATATCATATATATA
>JABUQX010035046.1:52500-57500 GCA_015478945.1 Trachelipus rathkii
ACAATATATATATATTAATATATATATAGATATATATATATATATATATATATATAGAAAAATAAGATAAATATATAAATATATTTTTCTGTTTAATACATATATAAATATATATATATATATATATATATATATATATATATATTTATATTATATACCTTATACTGAGATATATACTAAAGGCGATATTTATAAACATATACACAGAGATATATATACGGTATATATCTATAATATATCTATATATATATATGAATATATATATATATTATATATATATAATATATATATATATATATATATAATATATATATATATCTATATATATATAATATATAATTATAATATTAATATATATAATTATAATATATTTATATATAATATATATATATATATATATATATATATATATATATATATTATATTATATATAATATATATATATATATATATATATATATAAGGCCTAATATATATATATATATATATTATATATATATATATATATATATATATATATATATATATATAATATATATTATATATATATATATATTGATATATTATATATATATATATATATATATATATATATATATATATATATATACAATGGTTTAATAATTAATAACAAAAGGAATTCTATTTAATCATTAAATTTTTCTAATATAATATTATCATAAAAATTTTCGTCTTCAAAAATCAAAAGCATTTTACACTCATAAATTTTATCTTCAAGCATTGCAACATTTTTTAATGAATAAAATGAAATAAAGTGAAGCGTAAAAAAGAAGCAAGCAAATTCTTTTTCCCTTCTAAAGACAAGGATTTGAAACACCGTTAAAATGGAATAAGAGCAAAAAAAAGAGAATTGACTGAATACTTCTTTCTTCATCACAAAATATTAAAACGCCATTAAAACAAGATGAGCGCAAAATATTTTACTGACTTTTTTTTTCTTTTAAAAGATTCGGTTTAAAAACATCTTTAAAACCACTCATAAAATCTTAAATACGAATTTTTGTATCCAAAGAATTATGCGTGTTTAAAATCTGTCTCACTACCATTAGACCATTATTTAAGTCATAAAATGCCTGTCATATCTTGGAAGTGATAGACAGAAAGAACGAAGATATAAGAAAGGAAGAAGGAAAGAAAATGACTATAGAATATATAATAAAACTTAGAAGCTGAAAAAAGTCATTGAAGAAACATGATTGTTAAAAATAACGGACCTGTTTTAAACCACATCCCTCAAAATAATTTAGTATTGGAATGGTTGGTAATGATTTTTTATTTTAGGTAAAGAAAAATTAAAAATTTGATTTGCTATAAAAAGAACTTACTTTTTTTATTTTTCGAGCTTCAAATTGATTTATTTTCAAATTCATTTTAATTTAATTTTTTTAGTTTTATTCGTACGTAATATTTATGCATTTGTGTTCACACCAGCCCTCACTTCTCCACCCTTCTCACCGCACAATAGAGCTGTGGTTTGATATTATTATATTATTTCTCACATACATAACTGGATATATAATATTATCACTCTACTACTTATATCACTACATTATTACTATTATTTCTACCTTGATATATATACCTATTCGGATTTCTTATCATATTATCACATAAATATTCTTTTAGAATATTTATTATAAGATACTATAACCCACCCTAGGGATAACTTATATAAATACTATATATACCATAAGTCCTTATATTCAATCATTCACTCACTTTATCCTTGGTTTTAATCATAAACCTCATATATACCTTAACTTTACCTATCTCACTACTCAAATATATAAATCATTTCATCTTGAGTACTTTTCTGTATCACACACCGAGACCAAACTGGCACCGAAAGGAGGACAAACCGAGTAGTAGTATGCATAGGTTATATCATAATAATATAAATACTCCTATCCATTAATGAGTTATTTTATTTCTGAAGCCATATAAGGATAATACTCACTACATCTGAGTATTATTAGAATATTACTCACTTTGTATATCTATATAATCATTTTATTACTATAATGTACAGCTATGGGCTCAAATATAAGGGCTACTGTTTGATATGGCCTATACAGGTACTATATTACTAATCAACTTCGAATTCAAACAAAACACTATGGCACATTCCTTTATTATTAGTACAACAACTCACTATCCTCTGTACTTCACTCATATTGAACATACTCATCCATTCAGAAATCTCATATCCTCTAAATCATTAGTTATACTACCGCTTTCGATTTATTATGTGAATGGTTATTCTTAAAATTCAAGCTAGCTGGGTTACCTACATGGACTCCAAAAAACTAACGACCTAAAATAGATTTTCCTAAACCGGCATGATTTATTATCAAAGAAAGTTAATACAAAATATTTCTTAAGATATGAAGAACAACTTCAATTCATAAATTATCAAAACAGTTTGCATGGTTTCTGCAGCATTAACACTTCATTTATATATACTACATACATATATACTATTATATACTCTATCTACTATACAGTCTAATAATATTATTACTATTAAAATGTATATAAAATACTAACTATATACTATATAACTAATAACATTATTATATATTGATTCTTATACATATCCTCTAATTTATAACTCATATATAATTATCTTCTATAAGGGTCTATCAACTAAATACTACATATTATCTTAATTATATATAACTAGGGTATATGGTGGGTATTAATTGTTACTGTAACTTTAAATTGGAATGTAGTTTAAAAATTAGCAGGAATATAATCTTTTCCCTTCGTTATCCCTCCTTCTCCACACAAATTCACATGAATACGATTTCAACATAGTTCTGCTAGTTCCACATCGTGTTCTTGTAATTTTCCATTTTTTAGAAAGGAACTCAACATTACTTCTATGGTTTGTGTATTGTTAGCCTCATGATTGTGTGGGTTTTGACAAAATATTTAGATAAATATTTCATATTGTGTACTAAACTGTATTTATTCTCTCTCTTAGTGGAATATGTAATCATATCCTGATATATCCCAGATTCATGTTTTTTATAGCTTTGCTCATTCCCATGTCTGAATACGATGACGTTGTTTAGGTTTCTTATATTCAGCTCTCCTATGGAATCGACGTAACAGTTTGTTCATCCTATTCGATCAGTTAAATCTAAATGTCTATAAATAAACCTCTTAGTTCAACACAAATTCACACAAAAACCCATTGTGTGGAAGAACTCTGCCTCTTTATTGTTTTTAACGTTTATCGAAAATAAGGTTTACATCTATCTTGAACGGTCAATTTGCTCGAATTGCCTCAGCAGAATTGGCACATTCCACACCATATTAATTTGGACTATACCTTCAACAATGTGAGCGAATATAAAAACAGATAAAATAAAGTTAACCTAACTAACGCTAACTAACCTAAACCTAACCTAACCTTATACTTACCTATTATCTAATCTAATCTTATTATTCAAACCTATTATCTCTAACTAACCTTACCTAACGCTAAGGTAACTAACTCTACCCTTAACCTAAAGGTATCCATCTAACCTAACCTAAACCTAACTAACTAACCTAGCCTAACTCCCCTAACCTAACCTAACCTAACCTAACCTAAGGTAACCAACCTAACCTAACCTAACCTAACCTAACCTAACCTAACCTAATCAACCTAACCTAATCAACCTAACCTAACCTAACCTAACCTGAAATAACCTAACCTTTACTATTGTAACGACACACACACACAAACACAGTTATATATATATATATATATATATATATATATATATATATATATATATATATATAGCATCTATATATAGATAATATATATATGTTCTATATATATAAATATATATATATTATAATATATATATATATATATATATATATATATATATATATATAATATATATATATATATATATATATATATATATATATATATATATATATATTATATATATATATTATATATTATATATAATATATATATATATATATATATATATATATACTGCATCAATTTCTTTTACTATATGTTTATCAAACCAACTCAAATTATACTCAATACTCATTTTTATTTCTCTAATTATTCTATAACCTTCGTCAATGAGATATACAATAAGAATAAAATAAATAAAAAATGTTTCCAAATCGAAATCATATGAAGCCCAAAATGTTAAAAAAACAAGTCTTTTTTTTAAATAGTTAAAATAATGTAAAAAATAAATAAGGAATACCAACATTTCATTTACTATTTTTTTTTAGTTCCCGTATATTCCTTAAGGACCTATATATATATATATATATATATATATTATATATATATATATATATATATACATATATATATATAATATATATATATATATAGATGTTCAGATTTTTTAAATGCTCACAGTAATGTAACTAGAGAACGCAGGTCCTACAGTAAAACAAATCATATATTTGGAATCAGCCGGAAAATTCCTAAGGATGAGACTTTAACTTTTTTTTCTTTTTTTTTTTTTCACTTTTTTTTTTTATTACATCGAATATATTTAAAAATTATTTCCCATTTAGGGGGCTCGAGCCGACGGGGGACGAGGGGGGGACGTTTCATACCCGGAGGGGGATGGTCGGAGGAACCCCGCGACACCAAAGACCAAAGAGCGGGGGTTCGGGGAGACCATCCCCGGAGGGGGATTAGTCCCCCCGTCGTCGCACCGGGAGGCGAGAAACGCCGATCTGCCATCTTTGGCGGTTTACCCCTATGGTATTTCCTTTAGTTAAGAAAAAAGAACAATTTTACTTCCAAAAAACACTTTGGAATAACTTAAATTAAAAGGAAAAACAGTAGGGTAAACTGCGCAAAGAATTAGGCAGGTAGTCGGGGTTCTCGGCCTGCCGTGGGAACGACGGGGGGACTAAATCCCGCCTCCGGGGATGGTCTGCCGGAACCCGCGCCTCTTGGTCTTTGGGTGTTGCGGGGGTTCCACGACCAATCCCCT
>JABUQX010035046.1:65000-75000 GCA_015478945.1 Trachelipus rathkii
ATAAAAATAGGTGCTCTTTATCATTTTTAAAGTTGACTTTTCCTTTTTCGTGGCTTTAGAATAAATATTCATGTGTCTGCTGTTTTTGTTCGATAATATAATTATAAAATATATTTTCTTTTTAAATTTATCTGCCTTAATCATCGTATTTTTGTTACAAATAGTTAACAGATGAATAAACGTACTTTTCAAAAATTCTGCTTCTTCTTCTTCTTCTGTATTTTCTATTTCTTGTCTTCTACTGACAAACAGATCATCTGAGGTTTTTGTGTTTAGAAGCTGATTGAGATCCCCTTCCTCACTGATCGTTTGAGTGCAAGCTGGCTCTTCATTGGTCGGGAAGGAATTATTAGCGGAGTCAACTTCATCTGCTTTTTGAGTTTGAGTTACAATATTTGTATGCTCTTTCTCGTTGTCAGGCAGAATTTTATTTGCAAGCAAATATTTTAGTTAAGAATTTTGAGAAACAGTTATAAGTTTTAACTATTTTGTGTGCACTCAAATATGTGAACTCTCTTATTTCTGCTAGCATTTAAAATATTTGGCAATCATTCCTTCATTTATTTTTATTTAAAATTTCACTAATACTTGTTAAAGAATTTTTCTTGTTTTTCCGACAAGCAAAAAGCATAACGACTTGAAAAGTTTTACAAGTGCGAGCATCAGTTATCTACCAGCGCATTTAAGTCATTTAAACTCTCACTATAAAAAGCGAAATGGGGCTTTGATCGGCATTGCCATGATAGTAGATGATAAGGCATCTTCTGCTGCATAAATATATATATAATAATATATATATATATATATATACTTATATATATTATATATATATATATATATATATATAATATATATATATTATATATATATATATATCTATATATATATATTATATATATAATATATATATTTTAAAGGTTTGTCTCGCTCGTGAATAAGCTAATTTAGTGGATAGCATTACACTTTTTATATTTTTAAAAGCGATTCGCTTTTCTGCCCCATCTTATTTTTTTTATTATGTCATTTTTTTACCTTGAGAAATTTAGAGGTCCATCTATATGCAGGAAAGAGTACAAATTTACCAGTGAAAACCAATGTGTCTCATGAATGAACTAAGTTTTTATGAAAGTCTGTTTTTTTATTTGTACTATTTCATTTATTTTTTGGGGCAATGGCAGTACATCACTTTCTTGTATTGAAAACCCTGAATTGTTAAGCTTATTTACCCGAAACTTACCTAGATTCAACAAATTTTAAAAGACTCGAACACCTGTTCTAATATGATTGCGTGTTCAGCTTCAGTTTAGAAGCAAACAAAATATTGTCTATATAATCAATACACAACTTCTTTTCCCTCGAAAAGTATATTCATAAAACGATGGAAACACGCTGCCCTATTCTTAAAGTCCAAAGGTAAATATTTGAATGAAAATGTGCCTATTGGGGAGCTTATTGTAAAATATTTTTGGTATTCCTCAGCGAAAGGCAGGTGATAAAACGCGCCTCTGAGATGAAATTTGTTTTATAGATTTTAGTATCTTTCAAAGCAAACAAAGTGTCTTGAATATCTTGTAAGCTAAATACGTATGTTACGAACTTAGTGTTTAATTGGTGAAAATTGCAAATTAATTACATTTTCAGTTAGATTTTTTTTACAACGGAAACCTGAAAGCTCCTTTCAATTTGCACCCTTTTTATAATACCTTTGGTCTTTTAAGCTTATTAATTCTTCCTTTGCACGTATAAACAGTTATGGAGGAATTCTTCGCGTTCGCATATGAATGGGGGACCAGCCACTATAACCCTATATGGAAAGACTTCTGAAGTTTCAGTTAAAATAATAGTGAGCATAAAAATAATAACAATAACAATAATAATAATAATAATAATAATAATAATAATAATAATAATAATAATAATAATAATAATAATAATAATAATAATAATAATAATAATAATAATAATAATAATAATAATAATAATAATAATAATAATAATAATAATAATAATAATTATAATAATAATTATAATAATAATAATAATAATAATAATGAATAATAATAATAATAATAATATAAAAATAAGAAAATAATATAAAAATAAAAATAATAAAAATAGTAATATAATAATAAATAAAATATTATTATTATTATAATTATTAATTATTATTATTATTAATATTATTTATTATTATTATTATTATTATATTATTATTATTATATTATTATTATTATTATTATTATTATTATTATTATCATTATCATTATTATTATTTTCAGCTGAGACTTCATTCATTAGCGCACTTTCACACCCCCATCACTCCTTTTCCTCTTTTTTTCGTTCACCATGCGTTTCAAAAAGATTCGTCCCAGTTTTTATTGTTCATTTTGTATATAAATGTTTGCTGAATCGTAAACATTTTTACAAACAAGCCTTGAAATTTATTTAAAATATCATTTAAAGCCTGCATTTGCTAATAGAATTAGGGGGTGCATTTATATCGGAAAAGAAACTTTTACCACGGACTTTGTTTTATCTATGGAGCTATTTTAAATTTTTGTACATTTTTGTCAGAGGATCCGCTATTATATGGTTAACGAAAATTAATATTAAATCCATAATTCTGTAAGAAACGAATCCCTAAAATACAGGTAGGCAACTCGGTGGTAAAGACCGTTATATTATAATTTCTTACTAAATCTAAATCTATTACAATTTGTTTTGTTTTTTTCGAATAAACTTTAAAACAGAATTATTTCAAGCTCTTATATGACCTATTTCACAACCTTTTTTTTCACCCTCCTCTGCCGGAACTATATGAACTTGACTACCGGTATCGAGAAGGAACATTCTTTGCCAAACTTTTCCCATAATAGCTTATAATAGCCTATTTTATTTATATTATTAATACAATAGTTGTCCGCACAGAAGAAAAGACAAAGTAATATTAATAATAAAGAGGGATAAACCCTGGTGGAACCAGAGGAAATAAATAATAGATGGACGGAATATTTTTGATGAGCTGCTAAATGAAGGAGAGGAGGAGGAGGAGGGGTGTTGGAGAGAGATGATGAAGAGGATGTGGAGGAAGAAATTACTAGAGAAGAACTAGAAGAAGCCCTAAAGAAAATGAAAAATGATAAAGCTCCCGGAGAAGATGGAATAGCAGTTGAGTTGATTAAGGAGGGCGGAGAGGTATTGAGAGAAGAGGTATTGGAGCTACAAAATGAGTGTTGGAGAAGGAAAGAAGTCCCAGAGAGCTGGGGAAAAACTATTATTATTCCAATATATAAACAGAAAGGAGACTCTGGATAGTGCAAAAATTACAGAGGGATCTCTTTGATAGATCATATGGCAAAAATATATGAAAGAGTATTGGAGAAAAGACTGAGAGTGATCATCGAATCACAACTAGGAGAGGAACAGCATGGATACAGGAAGGGTAGAAGTACGACAGACCTTATGTTCACATTGAGAGATTGGAAATAAGATTTACGAGTACAACAAGACGAACTATGTAGTGTTTATGGATTTAAGGAAAGCTGTTGACACGGTACCTATTATAGAGGATGTTAGAGGAGAATTAGTGAGTGGGGAGAGGGTTGTGTGATGAACTGAAGAGTATCTACAAAGTGGCAAAGTGCAATATGAGAACAGGATATAAAAATGAAAAATGGTTTGAGGTGGCGAAAGGGGTGAAACAGGGAAGCGTATTGCCGCCCTTATTGTTCATAGCTTATATTGATAAAGTCATTGAGGAGGTTAAAGAGAGGTGGGGGAAATGGAGGAAGACATCATGGCATATGCGGATGATTTGGCGGTGTGGAGTGAAAGTAGAGAAGGAATGGAAAGAATCACGAGATGTTTCGCGGAGAAACTTGGAGCAAAGGGACTACAAATGAATACTGAGAAAATAGAAGTGATGATGGTGAGCAGAGAGGGGGGAGGGTTGGGAGATCATGGTAAATGGAGAAAGCTTGAAGAAAGTTAAAGAAGAGGACGGAGGGTGTGATGCAGAGATCACGCATAGGATAACGAAGTTAGGAAGAGCGACAAGGGCTGTGTATCCTTTGATGAAAAACCAAGATATGGGTGTAGAGGTGAAAAGAAGTATTAGCGAAGGAGTGTTAGCACCTAAATTGCTATACGGAGCAAAGACAACGTGTACTACAAAAAGGCTCGAAAGTAGGATACAAGCAACGGAGATGAAGATCTTGAGAGCAATAATTGGAAAGACTAAGAAAGATAGAATAAGGAATGAAAGAGTCAGAAGGGAAATCGGAGTGACACCTATGGTGAGGAGGATAGATGTGGCAAGAATCAGATGGTGGGGACATTTGGAGAGGATGCAGGAAGACAGGCTGGCGAAGAAACGATGGGAGTGGATGCCGGATGGGAGAAGACTCAGAGGAAGACCAAGGAAGAGATGGAGGGAGTCCTTGCAAGATTCGTTGATGAGATGTGGGCTGCCTGTGGTGGAGGAAATACAAGCGAAAAGACTGTGGGAAGACAGAGCCGAGTGGAGACGCATGTTGAGTCCACTGGCAGGTCGTGGTTTTCTACAGACCAGGACCTTCCTGGGGGAGGGCAGTAAGGAAGTAAGTTGTCCGGTTTCACACCATTTGGGTTTTCTACCATTAGAGTGGAGTCCGACGCTTGTTACGAGACAATTGAAATCATATTTTTTTTAACTATACATTCATCAATAATTGGATCACTTTGACATTTGTTTAGAGGAAATTGGTTTTCCTTTACAAGTTTTCCAATACTACTTAAAGAATTGAGATCATTTACTACATTTAAGATAATTACTATTGCAATTGTCAATATTTGTAATCATATTTCCTCTTCCCACATACTGTGTTGCACAGTGGGGGTTCTTGAGGCGTTTCCAGATATATCCTTGGAGGTCTGGGAGGCAGCGGCATTTTTAAATTATGAGGGGAACACCAAATTGCACATCAGACAATATTTCAATACTATTACTACTGCCATTCTCATTATTTGCAATCGTATATCCCCTCCCCACAACTCTTTTGCACAGTGGGGGCTCTTCAGGCATTTTCCGATATGGTCTAGGAAGGTCTAGGAAGCAGCGGCATTTTCTAACGATGGGGGGAACACCAAACTGTACATCGGACAATATTCAGAATGATGTGCAACTTCTATGTAGGAAGCGAGTGTGTGGCTTACACAGATCTGTCTTTATATATACAATATATATCAATATATATATATAATTATATATTATATATATATATATATAATATAATATAATATATATATATATAATATATATATATATATATATTATATTATTCATTGCCCCTGGGCGCCTCTTATTTAGGTGGTCCATACCATCTGCAGAAACCCAGCGACCTCCACCGGGCGAAGCCACAGGTCTCTTAGGGAGGAAATCTGATAGGAGTGCTTGTAATATATATATATATATATATATTATATTATATAATATATATTATATAATATATAATATATATAATATATATATAGTATATATATATATATATAATATTGTTTTGACAAGATGTTTTTTCATTCATATATTTAAATAAAATAAATATTTAGAATATAGTGAATTAAATTATAAATATAAAAAATATATATATATATATATATATATATATATATATATATATATATATATATATATATATATATATATATATATATATAATATATATATAATATATATATATATATATATATATATAATAAAGTGCATTTTTCATCTTTCGACAATTTCTGCTCCCAACCATTATTTTTATTTCACTAGATAGAAAACTTTTCTATACAAAATTTCGTCACCATTGGCCCCAAGGGCCCCAAAGTTCCATATTTCACATATTAATTAGCATGTTTTTTTTAACAAAGTTATTGCATTACGAAACTGTTTTATGGCAGGTTAATGATACTGAGAAATCGAAATATATATATTTATTACTTACAAATATTGCTCAAATGATTATTTATTTGAAACATAGATTATCAAAGATATTTGGATTTCACTTCTTCAGAAGAGTAGTTTTAGTAGATTTTGGATACTGTTTTCTGTATTCACTAACAATCTGAACTATGTATTGTTTCTCTGTTTCGTTTTTGCCTAAAATGTTCTGATATTCTTGAATTAGCTTCACTCCTCTCTCAGCTACATCGTTAACCACTACAATGCATTTCAATAGTTCCATCCCACGTTGGAAGTTCTCATCCTCTTTCCAAGTAGACGGGCTGTTGTTCAGAAAATTTGTATGAATTTTAAATCTTGAGAACATTGCTTTGGAATCAGCTGTAATAAAGTATGAAATATATTTTGCCTTTAGACATGGAGGTCTTCATTTTTGATGACGTATTTTTTGATTCGGTTGTAATAATCATTGTCGTCTATTGTCTTCATTTTCGTAGACATTTTTTGTTTACTGTCTAGTGGAACATCATCAAAAATTGCGAATGCCGCAGTTTCCTGTGCCAGGTACCATAAATGGTTTGCGAATTTCTTCACGGCAGCATTACTAATATCTGCATCAAATTCTTTATACTCGATTATGTTCAGCAGAAAATTGAAATCGAGATATGGAGCTTTAACGGCCAATGGTGCCAAAAACCAAGATCATAAATAAAGTCTGATAAGAAAGACATATTCTTCTGATTGAATCTTTCTCGAGTGTGGTCAAGTTAAGCTGATCCTGGAATAAATATATTTTAAAGGCGTAAATAGCCTCTGCCGTTCACCTAGCGTGGCTCACACTGCCAGCTGCCAGGAATCGAGAAATGCGAGTCCACGTCAGGGGCTGCCGCCCAAGAAAATCATGGCTAATTCCTAATAATTCCCAATACAGTCATGTGGGTGCCGTCTCGGTTACATTCTCCGAGGGTGATATACGGAGTCTTAGATCCTCTCTACAAGAGAGTTAATAGTTATCAGTTAAAATTGTTTCGCGGTCACCAAGCTCTTGCGCTATATTTCTTTCTAAGTATGAACAATCGTCGCTACTTCTGGGCTCACATCTATATTTACTCCGCGTACTATCATCGTAGTCTGTGATAGGTCACACACAGGTAAACTCTTTTAAGTATTTCTTTGTGAGAGATATATGTGATTTGTGCATCGATGCGAGGTCACAGAGATTAGTTGTACCATAATCTATCACCGTTCGAATCAAAGTAATTTTTTTAAGCAACTTGAAGTTATTTGATAGCATCGTGTGAACAGTATAGAAGATATATGACTGGTATAACAATAGAAAGTTTATCAAGAAGGAAATACAAATGATATCTGTGAAGCTATGTGTGAGAAAGGAGAGTAGACATACACTGTACACAGACAAACCTATGTATAAAAGAACACTCCGACGCAAGTGCCGCATTAATAATGCATAACCCTGAGCCACACACTCTCGCTCGCGCACATCTCTAACGCCGATAACTCACAACTCTCTAATCATCTCACTCCAGAGTATCGAGAGGGAATTGTACGCAGAGTAGGCTTCACTTGTGGCACCTAAATAAACCCTGAAGCTTCAAGAGACATGGGACGGAGATGCTGTCACTGTGGGTTTATTATAGAATCGCAGCAATTTGTAGATGTGTGTACTTATATATTTTAATTTTTATTATAAGAGAGTGGCTTTATCTATACTTCTAATTAAACATATATTTCTAACTACATAATTATTTAAGTGTATTATAATAGCACTAATATGATTACAATTTAACATTTTTAAAAGAGTATATAAAGTATTATAATATATATAAATTAGACATTCACTCATTCTATAATAGGAGAGCTCACTAATATTCCAGTTTACATATCAACTATATATCAAGACTACATCACAGTGTGAGATATACGACTTCTACACGATTTCAAGTCTCTATAACTTGAGTGATTACAGGACTTATTATTATTTCATCGAGCGATAATTTTATAGAGATTTATCAGACTATACCGTAGCATACGCCATCCCTGTACAAACGATGCAGCTGCAACAACTAACGCTATTGACAGACTGATATCTACGTAAACCATCGAGGCTGATTGAATGCCGTTATTGTATACCAATTTTAGCTTCTATGATCTAAATGAATTTAATTATTATTATAGCTATTATTATTGGGGTTGTTTTTCGTTGAACTTTGGAAAGAAAAATATTTCTTTTCATCAGCAGTCTCTAAAAATTTTAAAAATTGTAAGCATACTTACCCATTATTTTTTTTATTTAATTAAAAATTTGTATTGGATTAACTGACATATTTACTAATACGTAATGTAAAATATATATATAAGTATGTATATTTTGATTTGGTATATATGGCGTAAGTGGGAGGGAGAAATAAGAGACCGCCGGCGACCGCCCCGGGCCGGCGTCAGGCGCGCCCGATCTGGCGGCGGGGCGCGGCGCGGGGGCGGTGGGGAGGAACACCTCCTGGGCCGGGCGGCCGCCCCGCGCGGCAGAAGCCGGCGACGCCGCGCCGGGCCGCCCGGGCGCCCCTGGGCCCCTGGCCGAGCGCGCGGGCCCGGCCCGGGCCCCGGGGGGTGGGAGGGGCGGCCCGGCCCCCCGGGCCCCCGGCAGGTCGCCGCCTGCTGGAACGGCGCCACGGCGCGCGCGGCGCGGCGCGGAACCGTGCGCGCGCCCGCGCTCCGCGCGCGCGAGCCGCGCGCGCGCTGTGCGCGCGAGCGCGCGCCGCGCGCGAGTCGCGCGCGCGCGGCGCGCGGCGCGCGGCGCGCGCGCGCTGCGCGCGCGCCGCGCGCGCGCGCGCGCCCGCGCGCCGCGCGCGTGCGCGGCCCGCCGCGGCGCGCGCGGGCGCGCGCACGCGCGGGTTGGGGCGAAGGCAGGACGAGTACGGTAAGAGGGGGGGGTGAATGAGTGTATAAGAATAAGATTAATGGTGGTCATTGTAGTTGTAAAGAGAGGTAAGTAATGGATGAGGGAATATTTAGTTTTATTTAAAGTAGGATGGGAAATGTAGTAGTGAGAATGTATTTTGGGTGGAGGGGGGGGCGCGTGGGTATGATTTATTGATATAGATTATTATATCTCCATTTGGCTGGCGCCGCGCGCGCGCGCGCGCGCGCGCGCGCGCGCGCGCGAGATCATGTCCGCATGACTCGCTAGAGCGCTCCCGCCCGCCGCGCGCCGCCGCGCCCCGCCTGGCCCCCCGCGCCGCCCCGGGCCCCGCGGCGGCGGGGGCGCCCGCCGGCCCCCACCGGGGGGGGCCCAGCCCGCGGTCTCGCCGGGCCGGCGGGGGCCCGGGCGGGCCGCCCGGCGCCCGCGCGGGCCCGCGGCGGGGGCCGCCGCGGCGGCGGCCCCGGCGCCGGGGGGGGCGCCGCCCCGGCCGCCCGCGCGGCGGCGGGCTCGCGGCACGCAGTTGCGCGCCCGCGCTCGCGCGCGGCCGCGCGCAGGCGGCGGCTGCGCGCTGCGCGCGGCGCTCGCGCGATCGCGCGCGCGCGGCGCGCGGCGCGCTGCGCGCGCGCCGCGCGGCCGCGCCGCTGGCGCCGCGCTCGCGCGCCGCTGCCCGCGCGCGCGCCTGTTTCCGCGCTCGCCGGCGCGCGCGCAGCTGCACTGTGGTCGCCGCTCTGCGTAGGCTCCTTCCCACACACATTCTTCTCTTTCTTTAATTTAACTCCTTCTTGTCTCTTCTCCTTCTTTGTCTTCTCCCTCCTTCTTTGTCTCTTCCCTCCTTCTTTGTCTTCTTCTCCTTCCTTTGTCTTCTTCTTACTCCTTCTTTGTTCTTCTTCTTCTCCTCTTTGTCCCTCCTTCTTTCTCTTGCCTTATCGTCTTCTCATTTTATTTGTCTTCTATCTTCTCCTTCTTCGTCTTCTTCTTTTTTCTTCTTTGTCTTCTTCTTTGTCTTCTTCTTTGTCTTCTTCTTTTTCTTCTTCTTTGTCTTCTTCTTTGTCTTCTTCTTCTTCTTCCTTTTCTATCTTCTTTTGCTCCTCCTTCTTCTTCTTTGTCTTCTTCTTCCTTCTTTCTTCTTTTTTTAG
>JABUQX010035046.1:77500-90997 GCA_015478945.1 Trachelipus rathkii
TGTCTTTTTCTTGCTTCTGGCCTGGCCCCTCTGGGCCCGCGCCCGTTTCCCCCCCCTTTTCTTCTTTTCTCCCTTTCTCTCTCTTCTCTCTCTCTGTCTCTCTCTCTCTCTCTCTCTCTCCTCTCTCTCTTCTCTCTCCTCTCTCTTCTCTCTCTTCTCTCTCTCTCTCTCTTCTCTCTCTCTCTCTCTCTCTCGTTCTCTCTCTTTCTATCTCTGTTCTTCTCTCTCTCTCTCTCTTCTCTCTCTCGTTCTCTCTCGTCTCTCGTCTCTCCTCTCCTTCTCTCTCTCTCTTTCCCTCTCTCCTCTCTTCTCTCTCTCTCTCTCTCCTCTTTCTCTCTCTCTTCTCTCTCTCTTCTCCTTCTCTCTCTCTCTCTTCCTCTCTCTCTCTCTCTCCTCTCTTCTCTCTCTCTGGCTTTCCCGTGGCCCCTTTGTTTGCCGTCGCTTTCCCCGCTTTTCCCTTTCCCGCCGTCCTCCCCGCCCCTTCTCCTGCCCCCTTTTCTTTCCCCCCCCCGGGGCGTCCCCCCCTGTTCTTTCCTCTTCCCTGCCGTTTTGCTTTCATTTCCTTTTCCTCTTTCTTTCCTCTTTTCTTTCCCGCCCTCTCTCTTCTCTTTTTTCCTCTGCCCTTTTTTTTTTTTTTTTTCGCCCCCGTGTCCCCTCTTCCTCTTCCTCTTCTTTTTCCTCTTCCTCTCCTTGTCTGTCGCCCCTGCGCCTTTTTGCCCTCTTTTTCGCCCCGTTTCCGCGGCCTTGTCTCCGCGCCGCTTGCGCGCGTCGCGTTCGCCCCGTCTCCCCTTTTCCTTGTTCTCCCCTCTCTCTCCTCTTCTCTCTCTCTCTTTCTCCTCTCTCTCTCTCTCTCTCTCTCTCTCTCTCTCTCTCATCCTCTCTCTCTCCTCTCTCTCTCTCTCTCTCTCTCTCCTTCTCTCTCCCTTATATTCTCCTCATCTCTCTTCTCGCTCATTTTTTCCTCTTTATCACTTTATTTAATCTCGCCTCTCTCTCTCTCTCTCCTCTCTCTCTCATCTCTCTCTCTCTCTCCCGTATCTCTCTCTCTCTCTCTCTCTCTCTCTCTCTCTCTCTCTCACTTTATTTCGATTGATGCCTCTCTCTCTCTCTCTCTCTCTCTCTCTCTCTCTCTCTCTCTCTCTCTCTCTCTCTCTCTCTCTCTCTCTCTCTCTCTCCCCTTCTTTTCCTTCTTTTTTTTTCTCGCCCTTTTGCCTGCCCTCTCCTCTCCTTTTCTCTCTCTGGCCCTCTCCGCTCGCTCCGCCTTCCCTCCTTCCCTTTTTTCCGCTTCCCCCCTCTCCGCTCTTCCCGTCTTCTTGTTTGCCTCTCCTCCTGCTTGGTTTCTCTCTCCCTCTTGTCTCCCTGTCCCCTCCCCCCCTGTCCTGTGTTTTAGAACTTTCCCCTTTCTCGGAGTTCCTTCCCCCCTTGTCTTTTTTCTTCTTCCCCCCCCTCTGTGCCCTTTCCCGTCCCCCTGCTCCCGTTTCCGCTTCGTTGGCCGTTCTCTGCCTCCCTTGCCTCTCCGCCTCCCCTTCCTCCTCCTTTTTTCTTCTTCTTCTTCCTCCTCCTCCTCATCCTCCTCCTCCTCTCTTCCTCCTCTCCTCCTCCTCCTCCTCCTCCTCCTCCTCCTCCTTCCTCTTCCTCCTCCTCTTCCTCCTACTCTTCCCCCTCCCTCCTCCTCCTCCTCCTCCTCTCCTTCCTCCTCCTCCTCCTCCTCCTCCTCCTCCCTCCTCCCTCTCCTCCTCCTCCCCTCTCCTCCTCCTCATATGGGTGTTCCACCATGGTCCAATCCTCCCCCTCCTCCTCCTCCTCCCCCCCCCACCCCCCACCCCCCACCCCCCCCCCCCCCCCCCCCCACCCCCCCCCCCCCGCGCCCCTTACTCCTCCTCCGCTCCACCCCCTCCTCCTCCTCCTCCTCCTCCTCCTCTCCTCCTCCTCCTCATCCTCCTCCTCCTCCTCGCTCCTCCTCCTCCTCCTCTCCTCCTCCTCCTCCTCCTCCTCTCTCCTCCCTCTCCTCCTCCTCCCTCCTCCTCCTCTCCTCCCTCCCCTCCTCCTCCTCCCTCCTCCTCCTGATCATCCTTCTACTCCTCCTCCTCTCCTCCTCCTCCTCCTCCTCCTCCTCCTCCTCTTCCTCCTCCTCCTCCTCCTTCCTCTCTCCTCCTCCTCCTCCTCCTCCTCCTCCTCCTCCTCCTACCTCCTCTTCCTCCTCCTCCTCTCCTCCTCCTCTTCACTCCTCCTCCTCCTCTTCTTCCTCCTCCTCCTCCTCCTCCACTCCTCCTCCTCCTTTCCTCCTCCTCTTCCTCCTTTTCTTTTCCTGCTCCTCCTCCTACTCCCCCCCTCCTCCTCCTCCTCCTCCTCCTCCTCCTCCTCCTCCCCTCCTCCTCCACCTCCTCCTCTCCCCTCCTCCTCCTCCCTCCTCCTCCTCCTCCTCCTCCTCCTCTCCTCCTACTCCTCCTCTCCTCCTCCTCCTCCTCATCCTACTACTACTACTTCTGCCTATCTCTCCTCCTAATCCCCCTCTTTTCATCCTCCTCCCACTCCTCCTTTTCCTCCTCCTCCTCCTCCCCCTCCTCCTCCTCCCCTCCTCCTCCTCCTCTCCTCCTCCTCCTCTCCTCCTCTCCTCCTCCCCTCCTCCTCTCTACTCCTCTCCTCCCCCTCTCCTCCTCCTCCTCTCTCTCCTCCCCCTCTCCTCCTCCTTCTCCTTCCCCTCCTCCTCCTCTCCTCCTCCTCCTCCTCCTCTCCTCCTCCTCCTCTCTCTCCTCCTCCTCCTTCTCTCTACTCTCTCCTCTCCTCTCCCTCCTCCTCCTCCCATCCACCGCCTCCTCCTTACCCCTCCTCCTCCTCCTCCTGCATACGTTACTCCTCCTGCCCCTTACACTCCTCCTCCTACTACCTACCTGCCCCTCCTCCTCCATCCTCTCCCCTCCTCCTCCTCCTCCTCCACCTCCTTCCTCCTATAATAAGTGTGTTAAAATTTGTGACGACTCATCTTCCTCGAATACGAGCTTTAGAAACGCGTTACACTGCTCCTTCCTCCCATCCTCCTCCCCCTCCTTCTCCTCCTATTCCTCTCCCCTCTTCCTCTCCTCTCCCCCTCCTTCTCCTCCACTCCACTTCCAGTTCTCGATCCTGATTCTGTGCCTTTCGTTCCAATTTCTCCTCCTCCCCCTCCTTCTCCTCCTCCCCCTCCTTCTCCTCATCCCCCTCCTTCTCCTCCTCCCCTCCATCTCGCTCCTCCCTCCTTCTCCTCTAGCCCCTCCTTCTCCTCCTCCCCTCCTCCATCTCTCCTCTCATCCTCTCGTCTCATCTCTCTCTCTCTTTTCTCTCTCCTCTTCTCTCCCTCTCTTCTCTCTCTTCTCTCCTCTAATCTCTCTCTCTCTCTCTCTCTCTCATCTCATCTCTCTCTCTCTCTACTCTCTCTCCTCTCATACTCTCTCTCTCTCTCTTCAATCTCTCTCTCTCTCTCTCTCTCTCTCTCAACTCTCCGACTCCTCGCCGTATTCGCCTCTGTGCCAGGCGCCCCCCCCCTTCGCCCGTTTTCCTCCTCCCCCGCTGTCGCCGCCTGCCCGCCGAGTCCGCTCTTTCTCCTTTCTTCTCCCTGGCCCCTGCCTTCCCCGTCTTGGCCGCCCGTTGCCTTTTCCCCGTGCCTTTCGTCTTTCTCCCCCGCCCGCCCCGCGTTTCACCTTTTCTTTCCGCTTTGTTCCTAGGGTGTTATTCGTTCTTCTTCTCTTCTTTCGTTATCTCTCTCTCTCAATCTCATCTCTTTCACTCTCACTCTCTCTCTCTATCTTCTCCTCTCTCTCTCTCGCTCTCTCTCTCTCTCTCTCTCTTCTCTCATCTCTCTCTCTCTCATCTTTCTTCTCTCCTCTCTCTCTCTCTCATCATCTCTCTCTTCTCTCTCCATCATCTCATTCAATCCTCTCTCTCTCTCTCTCTCTCTCTCTTCATCTCTCCTCTCTCTCTCTTCTCTCTCTCTCTCTCTCTTCTCTCCTCTCTCTCTCATCTCTCTCTCTCTCTCATCTCTCTCTCTCTCCTCTCTCCTCTCCGTGGGTCGTCTCCCTCGGCGTCAGGCCGGGTCGGTCCTTTCTCCCCTTCTTTTTTCCGTTTTCCCTCCCCGCCCTTCCCTTGTCCCCGTCTGCCTCTTCTTCCCCTTCTCTCTCCCCTTGCCCCCCGCCGCTCTTTTTCCTTCTCCTTCCACGTCGCCCCCCCCACCTCCTCCTCGCTCTCCTCCTCCTTCCCTTCACATTCGCTTCCTCGCCGTCCCCTTGTCTGCTTCAGAGGGCGGCCGCTGCCGTCCCTTTTTTGCTCCCGTTTTCCGGGCGGACGGTGTCGGGCTGTCCTTCCCTCTCCTCGCCCCTCTCTGCCCCTGTCTGCCCCTCCGCGCCGTCCGTTCTCGTTTTTTGTTTGACCCTCTTTGGTCCCGGCTGTCTCTGCGTTGCCTGTTCCTTTCTCCTCACTTTTTCCGCTCGTCTTAATCTCTTTCCTCTCCTTCTCCTTCCATTGCCCTCCTAGCCTCCTGCCGTCTGTGTATCGGATTTTCTATTCCCCCCCGGGCTATTTCTCCCCCTTCTCTCTACCCTTGTAGCGGAAAATTCCCACCCGTCGACTTCCGTCCTGATCTCGTGCCGCTTCCTGGGTTTCTTTGGCTGCTTGGCCCCTTTTCCCTGAGCGGCTCTCCCGGGGCCGGTCTCGGGGGAGAGTTTTTCTTTCGCTGCGTCTGTTCTACTCACTCTTTTCTGTTCCCGTGTCTGCTCCGCCCTGTCCCCCCTCTTGCCCTTTTGTTTGCCCGTGCTTTTCTCTCTAACTTTGCTTTCCGCCCTCCCCTCTATCGCAGTGTACAGTTTCCCGTCCTTTGCTTCCGTGCTGGCCGCCTCTCTGAGGCCGCCGTCTGCCCCTCTCATTATCCCCCCTCCACGCCCGTAAAAGGTTGCAACCGTCGCCCCGCTCGCCCCTCCCGTCGTAGGAGTATCGCCGTTGTCCCGCGGCTGTTCGGGGTTCACTCTGACTCTCTCTTTCTTGCGCTAGCCGCTCTCGCATGCCCGGCCACCCAACCTGCTATCTTAGGCCTTCCTTTCTACCTTCGCGCCTGCCTCTTTCCTTGGCGGCGCCTGCGTGAGCCCTCTCATATTCGCCTTCCTGCGCGGCCGTGTGCGGCGCCCAGCTCGTGCCAGGCCGCGGCTCTTTCCGAACTTTACCCTTCTCATTTCTTCCGGCTCCGCTTCCCATTTGCCGCCCCCTCGCCTCGGCTTCCCTCCGCCGCCATCATGATCTTTCATATCTCCGCCCTTTCTTCTGCTTCTTATATTCGGCCCATACATTGGCGTTCCGCTCCCCTATCGCTTTCCTTTCTCTTTCCCCTCATCGCGTTCCCGGCCTTTGCTGCCGCTCTTCAGTCCTAAGTTGCGTATGCACGCCCTTCGCCGCCCTTATATCCGCTCCCAAGGCCCTCGCACCCTGCGTGCCTACGCCCTTTTGCTGCCTGCCTGTTCCCCCTCGCTCCGATCCCTTCCCCCCCCTTCTCAACAGACACATAGCCCGCACCCATCGCACCACCCTAAGCTTCTGCCCCCGACCTCCCCCTTGCCGATCCTCCCCTGCCGCCCTCCTAGATCTCCCGGCCCTCTCTTTCCTCCGTTTTCTTCCCGACTTGCGTTCCCACCCCTGATATTCTCGCTTTCCCCTATCATCCCTTTTCCGCACCACCACCCACGTCAATCTCCTTGGCCCACGGTCAGCCCTACTCACCAGTTTGGGGCCTGGCCTACTTGCCCTGCTCGTCGTGAGTTCCCGCTGTCCGTCCTCTGCGCGAGGCGTTGTACGCTCCTCTCCGCCTCATCACGCAACCTATTATCGAGCCTCCACACCCGCGCCCGCGCCACCCTTACACCTCGTTCCGCTTGTTCGTGGCCTTCCCGCCCCGTCTCCCCTCTCCTCCCTCTCTTCTCCGCCGTCCCTCTTGCTCTCATCTCTTGACTTCTTGTTTATTTTCCCTACCTCCTCCTTTAATTATTGGGCCCATCTTTGTACAGTTATCCTTATCACCTCCCTCTATATTTCGATATTTTTCTCAGTATCATTAACCAGTCATAAAAAGTTATTATCGCATTATGCAATATAACTTTGTTAAAAAAACTATGCCTAATTAATATGTTAAAATATGGAACTTTGAGGGCCTTGGTAGGACCATATGTTGATGAAGATAATTTTTTGTATAGATAAGTTTTTTTCTCATCTAGTGAAATATAAAGAATAATGGTTGGGAGCAGAAATTGTCGAAAGATGAAGATTATAGGGTGAGCAATTATTATATATTATATTATTAATTATATAATATATTTATTATATATATTTTATTTATAATATATATATAAATTAATATTATAATATATATATATATATATATATTAATATATACAGGTAGGCTAACTTCACATACAGTAAATATTTCTCACCCCCTAATGAGTACCCCTAGTGGCTTATATCACTCGATGGATGTAGGTACGGGTCTGGGTTTTTCCTGCAGAATTGAGTTATATGTGAGGTGCAATAAACTAACCAATTAATAATATAATATATCGCCAAATGTCCGTTCGTCTACTAATAACTATGTCCATCCGTTATAATGTTCTATATATATATATAATATATATATATTACATATATATATATATATAATCTATAATATATAATATTATTATATAAAATATATATATTATATATATTATATATTAATTAATTATATATAATATATATATATATATATATATTGTAATAAATATATAGAGAGATAGGACAGGATCTGTAGTTCATACCAATCACTCACATCGTACTCTACTAATATATAATATATTATTATTACTACTATTCATACTAGTGAGATCTTGTAGTATGAGATTAGTCCAGGTTGGTTAGTTCTCACTACATCGTGAGGTTAATAAATCAGAGCGAGTCTGTTCATACGGATTTTTACAAGACTCAACTAAGACGGGAGAAACTTGTGGTGAAGCATGCTCCGCAGCCGCGGGAGGTAACAGAATCAATGTGGGTGTGATCTGCAGATGGTATAGGAACTACTTATAACATAATGGCGAGACGCTCTCGCAGGAGAGAGGACAAATGATATAATGATATATAAGTATAAGATTAATAGTATTTGAATATAGTATATATTTAGCTTATTAGATTGATGGTACTTTAGGTGATATTATTCCTGTACTAATATATTAAACTGTCCGTATTGAGTGAGCTATTTACCTATATAACTTATTGTACAAGGATTCTAAATTACTCATTGTGAATAATATAACCTCAATATAACCCCTCATGTGAGTGATGCAACTTGTCAATAGTTATTAGTTGTATAGTATAGGAAATGATTTAAAGACAGATCTGTGTAAAATTCCGACACACACATCACACGCTTCATCTTACTATAAGATTTTAGTTGAGCACACATGCATTCTGATCTTGATACCGATATTAGTACATATTTGTGGTGTTCAAACTCATCGGTATAGGGAGATAGAGCCCCGCTGCTAATATCTAGACCATGTCTTAGAACAAGATCAAATAGGAATGTCTGAGAGGACCTCACATGTATGCTAAAGAATGGAAGTTGTGGGTATATGGAGATATACGATTTAGAGAAATATTATAGTAGATTATGATAGATATATTTTAGTATTGGTGAATTATATTGTCGGTGATGTGCATATATAGAGTGTTCGCTCCGCGTAACTCAATTTCTACACTCTAATGCCGCTGCTCCAGTTACACGCTCACAGGATTATATGGAAACGCCATCATGAGACCTCCCACTGATACAAACTAGTATAGAGAGGAAATACTGAATTACAAATATTGACAATTTGCTAATATAGTAATTATCTAAATGTAGTAAATATCTCAATTCTTTAAGTAGTTTATTGGAAACTTGTAAAAGGAGAGAGCAATCTTCACTCTAACAAGAGAATGTCAAGTCACGTTGATCAATTTTGTGAGTGTAATGTATAGTTCATGATTAATAGAAAAAATGATGATTTAATTTGTCTCGTAACAAGCGTTAGCGACTCCAATCTAATCGGTCAGTAGAATATCCACCAGTGAATGAGGTCTTGCATAGAAACATCGCGGACAACTTACCTCTACCTTTACTCCCGGCATCCTCGCGTCCTTATGCGCAACGGTCCAGGTCTGTAAGAAAATCCATCTGATCTCTCGTGCCACTGTGTGAACGTCTAACAATGTAGTCTCCCTCCCACCTACAGGCGAGGCCACATCTCATCTCATAGTCTTTCCACAACAGTATCTTGCTCTGTAATAATGTGACTCTCACCACTCAGGCAATGCCTATCCTCCTATGGTCTTCATCAACCGCACTAGATCTGTTTGAGAAGCATCCTCCATTCATCCTCGCTCCACTCCTCTCGCTCTCTCACTCCACCTCTCGTGAGTTTCTTCTGTGTCTTCCACATCCTCGCTGCTTCCCATCTGCATCCTCCTACTCAGACATGTCCGCTCTTCTAACCGATCTCACTAGCCTCTGTCTTGTGTCGCCATACTTCTAATCCTAAATCGTTCACCCAACCATCTGGATTTCTTCACCTACACTCGTATCACTCTTCTTCACCGCGTCTAACTTAGGACTTGTTCTATCCATTCCTTACTCTCGTGATCTTTCTCCTTATATTCTGCTTCTCCCTCTCTACTCTATATTTCTGCTCTATCTTCTCAAGTATTTCTAATGTCTTCTGATATTTGCTCTATGTATGCCTTCCCTTCTTAGTACGTGTGAGCTTATTCTTGTCCAGTTATACGTCTCTTGTCGTGTATCGCTCACTCCGTATAGCAATATCTTGAGGTGACTAGACCACTTCTTTTGCGTCTAAAAGTTAATTCCTATCTTGTCTGTCATTTCGCTCTACCGATCACTCAGAGTGCAATTCTTTGTTTTTCATCGAATGCTAAAACGCGTCCTTTACGCACTAACCAGCCTACTCCTTGTCGAGCTTCTTCTTTTCTCTTAACTACTCCTGTTATACATCTCACATATCTGTGGATGAGCTTCTGTGCACAAAATCACAGCCGCACTCTACAGCAAGTCCCTTTTTCTTCGCTATTCCATATATCTCTTCGCTTCATATAGCTTTCTCCCTCTCCTCAATTTACATCGATGACTTCTCTGCATCACACAACCTCCTTCTGCCACACAAATTCATCACTTTCTATTTACTCAAGTTAATTCCTTCTTCCGTCCGTTGCACTTCTGTAGATCTTTCTTCCAAGCTTTCCTCTCATTTACCATGATCTCCCAAGCCTCTCCCCCACTCTCTAGCTGGGCAATTCTCATGATCAGTATATATATCACTCACTCAGCTATCGCTCGATAATTGCTTATTTCTCCTTTACTTCTATACTTCTCTCCTCACGAAACTCATCTCTGCCTCTGATCTCATCTGCCCATTAATCACTCTCTCTACGTTACTACTCACACTCACCATGGAAGACAATGATCATGTCTTCCCCCTCGCATAATTGCTCTCCACTGACCTACGTTCCTTTCTCTTCTTATACCCCCATCTGCAATGACTTTTTACTTTAACAATACTCTACAATGAGCTCTCTTAATCTAGAACAATAAGCTATGAACAGATAAGGGCGGCAAATACGCTTCCCTGTTCAACACCCCTTTCGCGCACCTCAAACCATTTTCCTTTTTATATCTTTTTTTGCCTGTTTCTCATATTGCACTTTCCCACTTTGTAGCATTTACTGCTTCAGTTTCATCACACAACCCTCTCCCCACTCACTAATTCTCCTCTAAATCATCCTCTATAATAGGGTACCGTGTCCAACAGCTTTTCCTTAAATCCTAAACACTAATAGTTTTCGTCTTGTTGTAATCTCCTAAAATCTTATTTCCATTCTCTCATGTACATAAAAGGTCTGTCGTCTCTACCCTTTCCTGTATCCATGCTGTTCCTCTCCTAGTTTGTGATTCGATGATACTCTCAGTCTTTTCTCCAATACTCTTTCATATATTTTTGCTATATGATCTATCAAAGAGATCCCTCTGTAATTTTTGCACTCTCCGGAGTCTTCTTTCTGTTTATATATTGGAATAATAATAGTTTTTCCCCCAGCTCTCTGGGACCTCTTTCCTTCTTCAACGCTCATTTAGTAGCTCCAAAAACTTCTCTCCTCTCAACACGTCTCCGCCCTCCTTAATCAACTCAACTGCTATTCCATCTTCTCCGGGAGCTTTATCATTTTTCATTTTCTTTAGGGCTTCTTCTAGTTCTTCTCTAGTAATTTCATCCTCCACATCCTCTTCTCCTCCATCCGCAAACCATCCTCCTCCTCCTCCTCTCGCTTCATTTAGCAGCTCATCAAAATATTCCGTCCATCTATTATTTATTTCCTTCTGGGTTCCACCAGGGTTTATCTCTTTATTACTTAATATGTACTTTGGTCTTTTCTTCTGGCGGACAACTATTGTATTAATAATATAAAATAAAATAGGCTAGTTGAATAGAGGACTATTATGGGAAAAGTTTGGCAAAGAATGTTCCTTCTCGATACCGGTAGTCAAGTTCATATAGTTCCGGCAGAGGAGGGTGAAAAAAAAGGTTGTGGACATAGGTCAAATATAAGAGCTTGAAATATTCTGTTTAAAAGTTTTCGATAAAAAACAAAACAATTGTAGTTTTTTTAATTGTAAAAATATAGATTTAGAATTTAAGTAGAAATTATAATATAACGGTCTTACCACCGAGTTGCCTACCTGTAATTTTAGGGATTCGTTTTCCTTACAGAAATTATGGATTTTAATATTAATTTCGTTAAAACATATAATAGCGGATCCTCTCGACAAAAATGTAACAAAAATTTAAAAGCTCACACTCAGATAAAGCACAAAGTCCGTGGTAAACGTTTCTTTTCCCATATATATGCCACCCCTAATTCTATTAGCAATCAGCTTAAATGATATTTTAATAAATTTGAAAGGCTTGTTTGTAAAAATGTTTACGTGAGGCAACACATTTATATACAAAATGAAACATAAAAACTGGGACGAAATTCTTTTTGAAACGCATGGTGACGAAAAAAAGAGGAAAAGGAGTGATGGGGGTGTGAAAAGTGAGCTGCTACACTGATGGAGTCACTCAGCTGAAATAATAAGTAAATTAGGATAATGATTAATAATAATAATAATAATAATAATAATATATCATAATAAATAAGTAATAATATAATAATAATAAATAATAATAATAATAATAATATAATAATAATAGTAATAATAATAATAAATATTATATTATTTATTATTATTATTATTATTATTAATTATTATTATTATTATTTATTATTATTAATTATTATTATTATTATTATTATTAATTATTATTATTTATTATTATTATTATTTATTATTATATTTATTTATTATTTATTATTATTTATTATTATTATTACTTATTATTATATTATTAATTATTATTATTATTATTATTATTTGATTATTATATTATTATTATTATTATTATTATTATTATTATTATTATTATTATTATTATTATTATTATTATTATTTATTATTATTATTATTTTTATGCTCCTCTTATTTTATACTGCAATTTCAGAGTCTTTCCATAATAGGCGTTATAGTGGCTGGTCCCCCATTCATATGCGAACGCGAAGAATTCCTCCATAACTGTTTATACGTGCAAAGGAAGAATTAATAAGCTTAAAAGACCAAAGGTATTATAAAAAGGGTGCAAATTGAAAGGAGCTTTCAGGTTTCCGTTGTAAAAAAAATCTAACTGAAAATGTAATTAATTTTGCAATTTCACCAATTAAACACTAAGTTCGTACATACTATTTAGCTTACAAGATATTAAGCACTTTGTTTGCTTTGAAAGATACTAAAATCTATAAAACAAATTTCATCTCAGAGGCGCGTTTTATCACCTGCCTTTCGGTGAGGAATACAAAATATTTTACAATAAAGCTGCCCCAATAGGCCACATTTTCATTCAATATTTACTTTGGACTTTAAGAATAGGGCAGCGTGTTCCATCGTTTTAATGAATATACTTTTCGAGGAAAAGAAGTTTGTGTATTGATTATTAGCAATATTTTGTTTGCTTTAAACTGAAGCTGAACACGCATCATATTTAGAACAGGTGTTCGAGTCTTTAAATTGTTGAATCTAGGTAGTTTCGGTAATAAGCTAACATTCAGGTTTTTCATACAAAGAAGTGATGTTACTGCCATTGCCCCAAAAATAAATGAAATAGTACAATAAAAAAACAGACTTTCATAAAAACTTAGTTCATTCATGAGACAATTGGTTTTCACTGGTAAATTGTACTCTTTCCTGCATATAGATGGACCCTCTAAATTCTCAAGGTAATAAAATGACATAATAAAAAAAATAAGATGGGGCAGAAAAGCGAATCGCTTTTAAAAATATAAAAAGTGTAATTGCTAATTCCACTAAATTAGCTTTATTCAGAGCTAACAAACCTTTAAAAATATATATATAATATATATATAATATATATATATATATATATTATATATAATATATATATATATACTATATATATTATAATATATATATATATATATATATATATATATATATATATATGTATATAATATTATATATTTATGCAGCAAGAAGTGCTTATCATCTAACTTCATGGCGAAATGCCCGATCAAAGCCCCATTTCGCTTTTTTAATAGTGAGAGGTTTAAATGACTTAAATGCGCTGGTAGATAAACTGATGCTCGCACTTTAAAACTTTTCACAGCGTTATGGCTTTTTGCTTGTCGGAAAAACAAGAAAAATTCTTTACAAGTTTAGTTGAACTTTTAAATAAAATAAATGAAGGGAATGATTGCCAATATTTTAATGCTAGAGAAATAAGAGAGTTCACATATTTGAGTGCACACAAAATAGTTAAAACTTAATTAACTGTTTTCTTCAAATCTTAACTAAAATATTTGCTTGCAATAAATTCTGCCTGACAACGAGAAAGAGCATACAATATTGTAACTCAACTCAAAGCAGATGAAGTTGAAACTTCCGCTAATAATTTCCTTCCGACCAATGAAAGCCCAAAGCCCCCCCCCCACCAGCTTGCACTCAAACGATCAGTGAGGAAGGGGATCTCAATCAGCTTCTAAACACAAAAACCTCAGATGATCTGTTTGTCAGTAGAAGACAAGAAATAGAAAATACAGAAGAAGAAGAAGAAGCAGAATTTTTGAAAAGTACGTTTATTCATCTGTTACTATTTTGTAAAAAATACGATGATTAAGCAGATAAATTTAAAGAAAAATATATTTTATAATTATATTATCGAACAAAAACAGCAGACACATGAATATTTATTCTAAAGCCACGAAAAAGGAAGAGTCAACTTTTAAAAATGCTAAAGAGCACCTATTTTTATGAAAGAAAGAAGTCGCGTTATATTTGACTGTCGAGAC
>JABUQX010035047.1:0-10000 GCA_015478945.1 Trachelipus rathkii
AGAGTAAGGGAGCTTTATTAAACCTAGTACAAGATTATATTTATATATGGAAGAACTGGAGAGATCTTAGGAGACAACCATCTTCGCAATTACCGCAAATTGAAAGAGAGGGTCCTCTTAATTATATCTACAAAAGCTGACCTTAATATTAGTGGCTGAGGTAATTGATGAATCCCCTCAACTGTCTCTCTTAATTTTATCTTCCTATCATTTAGAATCTCGTTGGCAAATAGTGAGATAGTAATGTTAATTGTAAATGTTATAATAATTTAGTGAACAGTGATGAAGATTAATGAACCGGTAGTAATGATAATAATAATATGAATAATAATAATAAATATATAAATAAATAAATAAATATTATAAATAATAATAATAGTAACAATAAATAATAAATAATAATAATAATAAATAATCCTAATATAATATAATAATATAAAAATTAATTAATAATAATAATATAATAAATAATATAAGTGAATGGGGAGATAAGTAGTTAATGATAATAATGGTCTAATGATGATAATGGTTTTATGTTAAATAGATAGGTATGATTAAATGTTAGTGGCAAGTGTAGATTGGGTAATTAGCGAGGTAAAATGGATGGATGGAATGTTATGAATAGTTGGATAGATAAGACAAGATAATGTTAATAATAAATAATATGGAATAGGTTTGAATGAATATAGTGAATTGAAATAGTGATGGGAATAATAGTGGCAAGGTATAAAACTGTTAATGACCAGTAAAGTATTAATATAATCATATACGTATATAATATTATATATATGTATATATTGTATATATTGTTTTAATTTTTTATTTTGTATTTCTATTTATTATTTATAAAATAATTGTCGATAGCTCAGTGTTAGAGCACTCCCGCCAAACCAAGCCGCACGGTCGTTCCTCTAAAGAGTGTGTCACGGCTAAACCCCCTGGTCCGGTCGTAGACGAAGGTTTACGAATATTGCGGTGCAGTTCGCGTCCGGAAGGGGGAAGTAAATGTGTGAGGGTTTACCCTCTAGTTCTTTTCTTAACCTTGTATATTTACGTATGAGGACGAAATTAAGTATACCCGTTTGGGCTTTCAGAGCTGCTAATATTACTCGTCCTAGGCGTATCACTGAGTGGTAAAGGTAACCACACCGAAAATAAAAAATATGTAGGAATATATCAGTGATAAGAAGGACGAAACTTGGCCTTATCACCTCCTTTCGATCTCTTCTCAAGTGTGAGGTGTGCGTCTTGCTCCTTGCGCCCATCCGTGAGAAGTTATAGAGTGTGGCGAACCGGTCGTATTGAGGGTCTTGTGTACTAACCCCCACTCCTAAAGTAAGAGAATGAAACTCGAGAGAGTAGATATAATATTGAAACTATATGTATATAAACATCCTTCCTATATAATTAGTTTCATATTCGATCATCACAATAGTTCCAAATAGTAAAAGATGCCAACATAATGATTAAACTATACATAAAATATGAGTATGGTTTGTAGTATAGACTGAGTATGACCCAATAAACTTTGGATATTGACTTCTTAATATAAGTAAGGTATGTCAGATGCAGCCGTTGGTAATGAATATATGACGCTAACTGAGTTAGGCCCAATGTTGATGGTGGGCGCTAATATATAGTATATTATAATATAATTATGTTAATATATGATACCTTACTCCAACTGCAAGCCTCTGAGATATATTCTTAAGATATATATATTATTAAATTAAAATTGAATTATTTATGAAAGTGGCCACCACCATGTTAACCGGTTCCCGAGCCGCTACTGATATTATAATAATATATCTATATATATATATATATTATATATATATATAACTCTATATATACTAAGGCTTATATATATATACTTCCTATAATACATATATAATATACTTCACCTTTCCTCACATCCTGCCTGTTAGGTAGGTAGCAAACCTGTCAAGTGTTGCCTCCTCCCTGAAATTCCCATCCAGTCCACCTGCCAATCCGGAATAGACCTGATTTTCCACATTTCTATCGTTTTTTCTTTTCTTCCTCCCCCCGACACAATGCTCCCCTCTGACCATTAGCTCCTTCCGTCTGTATTCCTCGGTCTTCCCACTGGTTTCTCAGCTCCATAAGGTTCCCATTAAGTGACCTTCAGGGGTATCTCTAGTCATCCCAAGTTCTCTGCACATGGTCCAACCAGTCTTATCTGGTTCTCTCAAAATACATTCAATTATTGGGGGAACTCCAGGCTCTTTCTTCTCTTATTGCTTCAAAGACTCCTAACTCTGTACTCAGCGCGTTAACTACTCTCTCCCTCTATTATCTCCACACTCTGCATTTTCAGCAGCTTTTCTATTTTGTACTCTTACTCTTCTGTATCTTATTCCATTACCCAAACTTCAGACGCATAGCAATTTTGGTCGTAGGATCGGTCTATACTATTGTCATTCTACCTTACGTTCTGCTGGCACCATAGCCTCTCTGCGTCATCAAACGCGGCTAACAACATCCCAGATTCCCTGAGTATTCTCGAGTTATTCTCCTCATCTTTCCCTCCAATCTCTCAATCTATCCAAACCGTTCTCATCAAATATCATTCTAATATTTAAATCTACTGGCCTGTTTCAAACAATTTGCATATCCTCCATCCATAATCTCCCTTGTTCTCGCTTGTCCTCGATTCGTCAAATTGTCCTAACAGACATCTTCCCCTGTTTATTTCATTCCCCACCTACATCATAACACAATCCAAGAATTCACGAAAAAAAGGTTCCGACAGTTCATCGTTAAGTTACTTGGTACCACAGTCGCGTCGGTCCGCGTATTAACCAAAAAAAGGGGTGTATTCTATATCTTGTTCTCCTCCACACATATCCTCTTCAGGCAGTTTGTTCGACGATATATTATGCAAAAGTAAAGGGGTACAGCACACTTACCCTACCACTTTCTCCAGTCTTCCGTTTTCATTACCCAGTTCTCCATCTTCTCCTCTCACGTTCTAGACTGTGTTTATGGGGTTTTTTTCATGCATATTCCTGTATAACAATTTTTTCTTATTTTCATAAATACACGCAGGTCCTCACTATCACTATTCAAAGCATCAATGCTCTCTCTTTTATCCTACTCAAAGCTTTTCTCAGATCTAGAAATGAGAATCTAATTTACCGCATTCTATGGGCTCTTTTCCACTATTCAATATTAACTATATATTATAGTATAGATATATATATATAATATATATGATGTATATACTATATATATATATATATATAATAAATGTAATATTATATTATATATATATATATATTAAAATTTAAATATTTTACTTTTTAGTTCAGGAAATTAAATATTTTTTCTCATTTTATTTTACTGTAGTTTTAGCATTAAATAATATACCCTCGCGTAAGCTGTGCACCTGCAATTGGCAAAATATTTTCCAAGGTAGGAAAAAGATCGATCCAGCGACTTTCAGGTATGCTTCGGTCGGTATCACCATTACCAATAGACCACTCGGTCGATTTTTATAGACATTAGCTTTAAACATGAATCATTATTTAACAAATGATCTAATTCGTTATCAACGCGTTTTATAACATTTTCCATCTCCGATTTTATCTTATTTTTTTCCTTTTTCGAACTTTACATATATAAATAAAATTTAGTTATATTTTCATTCATGATATGTAGATAATTTTTATTATTATTGGTTATTATATATATATATATATTATATCAAATATATAATAATAGTAAATATATATATCTATATAAGTATATATATATATATTATATATGGGGGAAATTTCGATATAGTATATAGATATTAAATATAAAAAAGATGATAATAAATTAAAAAAAAAAATAGGTATAAATAAATATATATAAATAAAATTATTTAATAATAAAATATATAAAATACATATATATATATATATAATATATATATATATAAAGTCTATATAGAAAATATATATAAAAAATATAAATAAAAATATAAAATCTTTATAGAAAATATATAATAAAAATTATAAATAAAAAATACAAATAAATATAAATATCTATAAAAAATATAAATAAATTACAATATATACATATACGAATAATAATATAAACATAAAATAATAAATCTTATAAAAAAGAATAATATATAATATATATATAATTAAAAAATATAGGATTAGGAAATGGGATTAATCGGATGCATATATGTTGTTAATAACTAAATGATAAAATATAAGTATAAGTAGTGAGCGTTGAATGGAGAAGAAGGTGCATACGGAAAGAAGTGGGTAGAAATAAGAGTGAGAAGTAAAAGTGAAACAAAGGTAAATAAAAAAGTATCAATAGAGGCACATCGTAAAGTAATCAGATAAATGAACAAGTATAAGAAACTGGAGAAACAGAATCATGGGAAGCAAAATAGAAAAAGAAAGACAAGTTGTATTAGGCAGTTTATTGGAAGAAGCCCAAAAAGAAAAAAAGTATAATTGGGATGGGGAAGGGAGAAAAAAATTTGGGAAAGTTTTTTTTGTTTTTATATTTGGGGGCCCTTTTATCCAATAGAAAGTAAAAATGTTAGCAGTTAGTGAGTGGTGGAATGAATGAAGAGACAAGCGGTTAAAAGGAAAAAAGAAGAGAGGTTGAATGTAACTAAAGGCAATGATGCAAAAGTTTCAAAAAGAAAAGATGTTTGGAAAGTATATAAGTAGAAAAAAGAAATCAATATTTGCATACGTAAGGAAAAAAAGAAGAGGGAAATGAGCAGTTTGGAAGGCGGATGAATGGGACTTTAAAAAAGGGGAATAGAGAAGACTCTGTACCGTGAGGAAAAGCGCGAAAAGGTTAAGAATGAGAATAAGGATGGACTGCTTAGATAATGAAATAGGGATGGGCTGCTTTTAGTACATGAACTGAAATGCGATGTAAGGGGAGGTGTGGAAAAGAACTACCACTCGAGAATCTATAAATATTACAGTAATGATAGAGGTGAATAGTGAATGTGGTTGGGTTGAATGGTGGAAAGAAGGAAATAAGTATTTTTGGGATGAAGGTACAATTATTGAGCACATAGAGAGGTAATAGGGTAGAAATGAGAAAGTTGAAGATGGTAAATCTGCAGTATATTAAGATGAAATTAAAGGTGAAATGATCAAGAACGGAGGCGAGATGGTGGTTGATTGAATTTGGAAGTTGTGTAATAATAGAATTTATGGAAAAGGCGGTATAGTTCCGAGGGATCTGGAAACGAGAAGGCATAAAAATTACCCATTATATAAGGGTAAAAAGGGAGAGCTTAAAGGGGAACTAGAAATTATAGGTGGGAATTTTAGTTTATTCAGGAGTTGTATGTAGCGGAAGATATAGTTGCTAAGGTATATTAGAAGTGACGGAATGAGTGCGTCCGAGTGACTGAACAAGGACTAAAACGATTGGTGAGGAAAAAAGTGCAGTTAGGAGGGTACAGAGGATGTGAGGATATCAAATAAACTCTTACAAGAAACAATATCGAACTGAGAAATCGAGGGAGCAAGAAGGAATAAATTGTATTCTAAATTTTAATGGATTTTGCAACAGGCGTATAATAGGATTAATAGGAGAAGCCTCTAATGGCAGGTGTTGTAAATTGTATGGATATTTGGTGAGGCTTCTGAACTGGAATCAAAGTATGTCATGACGATAGTGAGGCTGTGTAAGAAGAATAAATGGTGTCAAAAGGTGATTGGATATTCTCAATATATTAGCTGGAGTGAGGAACCGACAGGATGTGTTATGTCCCTTGTGTTAATTCGATCTTGAGTATAAATGGATGGGTTATGAAAAAGAATTAGAAGGATGGGGGGTTGGAAGGAAAATGCGCTTGTATAGAATGATATGGAGAATGGATAACGTGAAATGCAGGCGCCCTATCTAATTAAAATATTGCGGATGATTTGGTTTTGTTGTGGTGAAACTGAAGAGAGAATTGAGAGGAATTGGTAGAGAGATTTATAGCAGGGAATGTAAAAGGAAGGGTTTGAAAAGTAAACGACCAGATTAAATAATTGACCGGATAGTATTAATTGAGTACCGCGGGTGTAAAAGGAGGCGGGTTTGAATAGTAAGGTAAACGTATACACGAGTAATGTGTTAAAGGTTGTGAGTGAAACGACAGTCTCGGTGTGAAGTTAGTTAGAAATGGATGACAAAACTATTGGAATAAAATGTTGTCTGAAGTTTAAAAATATTAGCGATATATAGTTGGTGAAAAGTGAACAGGATGATCGCAGAGTGTATGTACGCGATAAGTTGTGAATCTGGCAACGGAAGCGTCGTCTGATGCAAATTATTAAATTCTTTGGAATGGATTTAAAGGGCCTAAGTCTTGAGCTGGCACTCAGGTCCTTACATGTAGGGTATGTTGGTTACCTGTGTTAAATGGTATAGTAAGTGCAACTCCATGGTCTGGAATAGAAATAAGAGATCTAAAGTTCAAAAAAATGTGATAATCAGAACTGGCAACAATCCTACCGGGGTGTGTATTAGGGTTGTTGGAAAAAGCAATTGGATAAAATGAGGAAATGAACGACGTATTAGACGCAGTTCATGTGGATATTCGTGAAGAACATTCGGTAATTGAGCAAGGCATAAAATGAAAGTACGATTGAGGATGGTTTTCGTGTGCGATGTTGGCAAAGGATGAATGCAAAGTCGGCTTGTTTAAGCGGAGATGTTTAGTGGTGAGCTGTGTTGGGATGCGAGATCGCTGATGGGAGACAGCGAAGAATAAGAGGTTACAGACTTCACGTAAAGGCAAATATATTTTGAAGGAGAGGCAATGTAAGTTTGGCAGAGTGGCGCAGAATCAAAGGTGCATAATAAGAGTAAGAAGCTGGCGGGGATTTGTATGATAGAGGGGTAAAAATGGTATAGTATATATATATATATCTATTATATATAATATTATATAGTAATATGATATATATATATATAATATATATATATAATATATATACTATATATATCTATATATATTATTATATATATAATTATATACACATAATATATATATATATATAATATATTAATACTATATATATATATATTATATAATATTAAGTATATTATTATATATATATATATATATATTAATACTAGATAAATATATTATATTATAAATGTATATATATATATTATAATAAATAATATATAATAATATAAATATAATATATATTAATATAGTAATAATATAAATAATATAATATATATAAAGTTTATTATATATATATATATATATATATATATATATATTATATTTCTATATATATATATTATATATATAATATATATATATATATATATAGTATATTATATATATATATATTAAGTATATAATATTATTATAGTATAATATATAGATATATATTATATAATATATATATATATATATATTATATGAATATATAAGTATATATATATAATATGATAAGACTATATAATACTATCTAGTAATATATATATTAATATATATATATATAAGTAATAATAATAAAAATATATATATATAATATATAATATATATATATATTATATAATATTAATATATTAATAATTATAATATTATATATATATATTAAATATATATATATAGTATATATATATATATATATTATAGATATAATAATATTATATATATATAAGTATATATGAGTATAGTATTAAAAATATATATATAATATAATATATAATATAGTATATATATAACATATATATATATATAATATATAAATATATATGTATAATATTATATAATATATTATATAAATATTGATTGCTTCCCCTCGAGGTGATATTTGAAAGATGAAACTTTTAGTTTTTATTTGAAACATAAAATTACTACTATATTACCGAATTTACATCACTTTCTTAAAGACTCACCTGAACGGTGTGTCGCATACGACGCATCGAAAAGCTCGACCATTTGTGAAGTTAAACATTCTTTATTTCTCCTTTGTTTTTGCTCCTGGTGTTAAAAAATTAGTAATAATTAAAGTCAAATTTTATGTTCGGGTTAAATACTAAAGTTTTCATCTTTCAAATATCACCTCGAGGGGGAAGCAAATCAATATATCATATCAACTCAACGAGCAGGAAGTTTAGTAGTTCCTTCATCAATTATATATTATATATAATATAGTATATATAATAATATATAATATAGTATATATTAATATATTATATATATAGTGATAGGTATGTATATAGTATAATTATATATATATATATATATATAATATATATATATATATATATTATATATATATAAATAATTTATTTATTTGAGGGAATATAATTATCGGATTCCCTTCAAACTTGGCCCCTTCTATTGGTTGGTGGCTCCGCGTAGCCGAGGTTTCACGTCACTACGCCCATCCAAAGGGGTGCTGTACCATTTAACTTGGATTTGGAAGTAGTTAGGTGGAAAATAAGCCGCCGACAGGCATCAGCGAAGAATTGGGTGGCACAGAAAAGGTCGGCAACTGAGAAGGCTCTTGTTGCGGATCTAGGAGCCGCATTCGTAGTTGGAATTGGAGCTGCATCTTTAAATAATCATATAATAGACATAATAAGGTGTTTTCCCTATGTTTTTTTGGACACGTTGAACTAGATTTTTGGAGTTTCAAAATCCCCAAGGATGTCTGAGAGCCACCCCGGGTGGAGATCTCTGAAGGAAAAAAAAAATAAAGTAAAGAGTGCATAGCAGTGGAAGGAGTCACAGACCGTGAAGGGGTTGGACCTACTCCTGAGCAGAGTCAGAATGGATATGGAATGGGAGCTGGGACAGAGTAGTGCGGAGCCTGAATCAAAACTTGCTTTTGATTTACATAATGTAGGTTACAAAAAACCTTATGTAATAAGGGATGTTGAGATCGAATACGTTGGTCTTAATTCTCTAACACAGTGGTATTAGTTTTGTAATAGTGACCATAGTCAGTTCTTTTGATTATTTTTTTATTTTTATTTTTATTATTATTATTATTATTATTATTATTATTATTATTATTATTATTATTATTATTATTATTATTATTATTATTATTATTATTTTATCTATATTATATTATTAATTAATTATTATTATCAAATTAGTTATATTATTTATTTATTATATTTATTATTGAGTATTATAATCTGATTAATTATATATTTTGCTTAATGGGTTGCGTGATGCACCAACGGCGTTGAGGGAGGTCGCTCACCTGCAGGTACGATCCGGCGCGAGACCGACCCGTGCGCTCCGCAGGCGCAATATTTTCACTCGAACACTTAAATATACTCACAATAAAATTCTAGTTGTGACGTTATTCTATAACGTTATACAATGTTTGCCGTTTTCTACGCCTAGCCCGTACACTTTCAAGAAATAAATATATTTTCCTTTAAACCGTGACTTTATTAAATTGTTTATTCCATTTTCGTTTCAAGCAGGCACAATGATATTTTTAATTTCTTCTCATATAACCAGTTTTCTAAACTTTGACCATTAACTATAATATTTTGAGTACATCATTTTATTTTGTCTAAAGTCTTTATTTATTTATAGAAAATCTGATTCATTATTAGAAAGCTTTTTAAACATTTTGTTTTTACAAAAAAAATTATATATTAGAAAATATGTACTTTATTGACCCTAAAGCAGTAAAGCAGTAAGGCAAACATACCAGCCTCAATCCCTTCCCATCCGAATCTGCCCTATTTCTTTACTGTTTTACTCCTTTAAGTCATATTTGAACACATTTTGCCTAAACGTAATGAGAAAATAACTTCAATGGAATACATTGTCTTCTTAGCCTTTCCTGACATATGCAGGCTAAACATACTATTTTAGCACATACAACATTAATTACAATCTTCTCTCTCTCGTCTCGTCTCTCTCTCTCTCTCTAATCTCCTCTCTCTCTCATCATCATCTCTCTCTCTCTCTCTTCTCTCTCTCTCTCTCTCTCTCTCTCTCTCTCTCTCCATATTG